>JAQFYQ010001003.1:0-14480 GCA_034694885.1 Buchholzia appendiculata | reverse complement strand
GCTATTGTTTGTAGGTGAGCCTGTGAGGACATTGTTAAGTGAAAGAGTGTTTCGTATTTGAACTAAAGGTTCACCTCGCAGTGCTGCTCCTGCCGCTTTCACTGCGCCAGGTTATATAATCACTACGAATCTGTCGTTTCTTGCAGCGACTTGTCTAGTAGTTGGTTCTCTGCAGCTGTACAGCTGCTCATAGTCTCTCGATGCTTCGCTTCTGCATCAACTGCGTTGCTCTCTGTTCGTCATGGAGATTATTTATACTTGGTCAATTATATAGTAGTTACTCTGTAGAGAATAATTTATGTAGAGAATATGTGCAATTAGTCATGTAATTAGTAGGCTACAAAGTGATTATTTAATATGATTAAAATTAGATTTTAGTAGTTGAAGGACTGGGTGATATTGGCTAATAATTGCGGATATGTAGTCCAAATTTATTCGATAATAATAAAGATTATAATTGTTGATAAATATTATTGAATTTAAAAATATCACCAAGTACAATGTTTAGTAGTTGTAGAACGTTAGTCGAGTACAGAAAGAGAACAGTTTGAGTTAGATAGTCGAGTCAGTGAAGATCTTATTGAGCAATGTCTGAGTAACAGTAAGGTTAAGGTAGTTTCGATCGTTGAATCATAACGTAACATAACGACAGTTTAGTGTAACGGTTCAACGGTAGTGCGTTTAGGACCAACATTAATTTTAGTGAATGCAGTTATTTGTGTGAACGTTAAGGAGCCTGTCACTCCATGGATTGTGGTGACGATGAACCAGCTGATACTACCGTAGCTGTTCCACCCACTCCGTCTGATGTACACTCGTGCGCTGCAGTGTTGGTTATATGTCAAACCTCGTCCTGTGAGGTGGATTGGTGTGCATTCTATCTCTCCCTTCTGCAAGCAAGGCTTTTGTTAACCTGTCAACAGAATTAACTTTTCCTGAGCTGGCCCGGCCGCCGATGCTTGACTGGTGTCATGGCGTCGAGGGGGTAATTAAGTGAGGCATGACCTGAAGCTAACCTCAACGTGCGCCCTGCAGTGGCGCTTCCCCAGTTGACTGATTTCACCGTGCGAGTGACCTTGGGCCTCTGCCAAGCCTGTCCAGCGCCGAGGTATTGCTGGACAGCTGACCGCAGAGCAGCCAACGCTCGGGTCAACCTGTCCTCCACCTTCTCTACATATGTGACACACACACACATGTGTGCGTGTGCTGTTTGGTGACAGTGAGTTGTGGGCAGCGCGTGCGTGCGTGTTGACTAAATCATCATCATTACTAAGAGTTTCCTAGTTGTGTAGAGGGGGGGGGGTGGAGGGGGGAGGGGGTATTGAGATCGATACCAGTTAGTGCGCTCTGTCGCCGATATCTGTGTTAGTTACTCGCCCGATGAGAGTTGCAGTGGTATTTGACAGTTTCAATTAGATCTATTTAGGCAAAATAGAGAGTAGCATAGTAAAGTTTGGCCCTTATAGTTAAATATCTTAAGAAAAAATGGTGTGCATTATAGTCGCAGCGTTTTGTAAATAGCTTTATATTGGCATAAGTGATGCTTAAAATTGCGAGATCTAGGGTATGAGAGTGTGCAAGCGATGAGTTATTGCATGCTAAATTAATAATGTTGCAATTGCAACCAACATTTTGTATTTTATTACTTCATTTGAATTAAATTTGGCTGTGTACAACCAAACTGATATTGTGCAAATAGTGCTTGGTAACTTTTACCGTAACGTCGACAATGTGGTTTTTAGAATGACACATTTAAAAATACCAAGTGATAAAATAACTTGTATTTTTTATCTTTATCTTGACTATTTTCTCTCCCTCGGAATCAAATACATGTGACCTAGATGGTGACGAGTAATTGAACGTGTATTGTAATGCAACAGATCTACTGTTTTGGATTATCACGCTTTCGTACTATGTTTCGACTGATATGATCATGTACGGCTGATAAGTTCTTTAGTAAGCATTGACACTGATTTGTTTCTCCGAGTAACTGACCGGTCGATTTGCGTTGGATTATGTCGGATGTATCTAAGTTTAAGTCGCGAAGGATGTACGGTAGCTTATGCTGAACTACTCGAGTTGAACGGAGTCTAGCGCTGTGTGTGATATGAGCATCATGGCCGTATCTCCGTTGCTGTCTTTCGGTGAGGATATAGTCTTTGTCGATGACGATGATGACGTCATTGGAAGAACGGTGGCGTTCACGCGGCAGAACAGCAAGGCGATTCGCCTGCCGAAGGGCAGGAGGAGTTCGGTGAGACTCAGCGCGTCCATGCCGCAGTTCCCAGAGTGCGAAGTCGAGGGCGTCGCGGAGAATGGACATGGAAACGGTAAGAGTTTAGGTGTGGCGTATTATTCTTTCATGACAACGTATCTTGTCATGACAACCTTTGATGTAATCTGTAGTGGCAACCTTTGGCGTATTCGGTTATGACAACCGTATTCGGATTCGATTTTGACATTGTCTGTCACGACAACATTCTGTGACTCATTCTGCCATGACAATGCTCTTTGACTTATTCTGTCATGACAATGATCTTTGAAATATTTTGTCCTAGCAACACTCTTTGACATATTCTGTCATGAAATTATCGAATGGTCGACCTCTGATTTAATTATATTTCTAACAATGAGGTATAATGATGTATGGAAAAAATATGAATGTAAATAACCTTACTTGTTTACTAAGATGAACAAACAGGAGATTGGTCGTGGAAATATTCATATATTTCCACGACCATATAATTATTCATATGGTCGTGGAAATTTGTCCCTATTGCTTCTTCTTACCTTGACTTTCGTCTTTAAGGTGATTTTGACGGAACTGCGGAAGACACGAAGCTTACTGTATATCAGGACTTAGCATTAAGCAAGATGGTAATTGGTGTGCCGAACTTGCCGAAAAGTTGATGATGCTGATTTTCCTGTAGCATTTTCTATTCTTTTTGCCCCACCTCCCATCACTTCTTAAAACTGCTGGCTAGCTTATTGTTGCTTAGTTTCTTGATAATTTGCTAACAAAGGGGACACACGAGTAGCGCTCCTACCTGCTTACATTGCTTGCTTTATTTCTAACATTGGTGCTATAGATATTGCACCTCGGATTGTCATGGCACGAACGGCGGATGTAAATGGCAATGCTACAAAGTACATGCGTACTTATGGTTATCTTCCTTCATCATCATCATTAGTGCTCTCATTAGTATGTTCCTTATGCTTATATATAAGCGTCTAATTATTCAATATTAGACATTTATATCTAAAATAATATCAACATAGGTCCTAACTGTTCTGACAATCAATTCAAGTGCAGTGTAACAGAGGATTCATAGCTGATCATAGCATGTCTGCAGTATCAGCACTCTCATTTGATTGTGAGCCTATGTTAGCTGCACTGGCAGCTAATTAATATGTATGGAGTTTTGTTGCAAAGGGACCAGAAGGCTATCAACAGTGCTAGCGATTGGAGCTATTTATAGTATATACTGTATATAGGAGTGATTCACTGAATAAAGTAATTAGATCCCATTATGCTAGTTAGGCTGCAAAGTCCGTTTGCTTAGTGCGTATTGGCAAGAATGATCATTCTGTTCCACCCGATCACTATATTTTGATGGAAGTAAACAAACCGGGACTGTTTAAAATAACGACCTATTTACATTCCACCTACACACTGTACACAGATTATCAGTAATGATGTAGTAGGTGCAAGTTTGTAATGATTTAGTATTGTGTAGGTTTGTAATGATTTAGTATGTGTAAGATATTGCTTTTGTTTTTCTTATCATGTTAAGTTCTGCAGTTGTCTAACCAGGAAGTTTGCTGAAGTAATACTGTATCTCGATAGGCTCAATGAGTGTGTGTGTGATTTCTTGAATTTCCCCAAGTTTACAATGGAACAGTTTCAAAACGTTGGAAGATATTGAAAGTTAACCGAGTATTATAGAGAAAGTAAAAGTTCCGGTACGCTCTGTTGTCTATTGTATGAGCAAGTTTTGCTGATCAACTTTGTTGATTGCATAACGTGCATTGCGCACAGTCAGTTCAAATGCACTGTTTGCTAAACACTTTTATAATTATGTAAAAGTTATAGTGTTGTGTGTATTCTATGGGATTATGCAAAGCATGGCTGAGGTAATGAATGGCCTCTGGGTAATATAATCAATCCTGCAGATTCCTGCTGTGAACTCTGCGAACTCGTCGCCACATTGAATGCATTGTTATTGTGTGGATAGAGTGAGTTTGATTATTGTTTCAGTGAGTGATTGTGTACATTATGTGCTGTGTGTGATTGAAGCAGGCAACTTTCTGTTTTGTTACTTGGCACTGACATACATTATATTGACCTACTGAATAGTAGGCCTACTGATGGTTAACAGGGAATAGGCAGCAAATAAGCTGACTTGGTTCAATTATCAAACTGGGCAAAGTGAAAGGAAGGTCATGCGACTGCAATATTTAGCTGTTTTTAGACAAAACCTGATTGTGCAATTTTATGTTTGCTATGATCGGTCAGTTTGAAGGTTTTTTTTTAGCTCCAGTAGTTCTCAATATGGCAAAGGAAATTGTGTGTATGTAATCAGTATGCAGATTTGAGATGATTAAATCAAAATGTGTGCAAATTTTCTACATTCACAATATTCATACAATTCCACAACATCTACAGCTGTTTCCGCGCTTTGAGAAGATGTATGATACTGGCATGATTCATTGGATAAGCGGATTCATTCTGATTATTTTAATTAGCGCCAACATTAACCTACGATGCATTTCTGATTATGACTGACCTAAAGCTAGAGATTGTCATTTCCAGATCTTCGCTTTGAAAGCCTATTTTAAGTCTCAGTTACGACAGGGGTGGCTTCCCGTTGCCTTCCTTTTCAGTTGATTGACAATTAGCAGCTTCTCGTGATTACATATATATACATGTGTATTTGATATGTTTTTGGAGAGTTTGCTGGTTCGTAGTTGCTGCAGCCTAGCTGGTATTTTGAACCCAGTACCTTGGGAGTCTAATGTGAATCGTGCTATCACTGCGCCAGGCGTGTAATCTACTACTGTATGTCAGGGCTTTTTCATAGGGAGGACTTCTGAGGTCAAACCACCCAAAAAATGTAGGCCTATTTGTTTTTTGTCTTCCAATTATACATGTTTAACTTGTTTCCAGGATCGCCAGAATTTTTTAAAATATTTGAACGACACAGTCCACTTTGAAATCAAATCCATGGTACTGGTCAGTGTTATGTAGTACAATTTTGTGTAGGGGGTTAGGCTGTTATAAGAAACTCTTTACCCATTGATATTGTTGATAAAGACTGCTTATAGGTGTGCATGCTTGGCTGGTATCATATTACATCACTTTTATTGGACCTATTGCATATTGAATGACTCGTTTCAAGACTACATTTCCTTGTGCATATAGAATGCCTATGACCATTATTGACTTGAATTGATTACTTGGTTGCTTTCCTACTGCATCGCGTGTCTCACTTGTGCATGCGGGTTCGTCATGGTGACGGCAAGTTGTAATGTCAAGGTTTACTTCTGCATGATGTGTATCGCTTGTGCATGCGGGTTCGTCATGGTGACGGCAAGTTGTAACAAGGTTTAGGAGTGCGTAGACGAAGTCTTGTAGGAAGAATCAGACTTTACTACTATAGTTGATTAGCTTCCTAGTGCAGCAGCTGTAGACTTTAGTTTTGAAATATATAGGCAGTGATCGAATTTAATCTGACTATTTTGTGAGGTTTGGGGAAATTCATCTATGTTGTAAAAAAAAATCATCAACACATCATCATCACCCCATGTATATTCGCTGCTGAATGACTGTGCTAAACACAGAGCATTTAGTTTATGTCCCTGAATGACGCGTTGTGGATGGATTTTGATGAGTGCATGTCCTTGCTAACGCCAGCCCGCATAGAAAATAGGGCGATTTCTCTTCCTCATTTATAGTTATTCTGAGGAAATTACGTCAGGGGAAAGTGTGAGCGTAGGGCTGAATGCTTTGTCAGTGAGGACCATATACAGGGTGTCCCATGTCAGTGAAGGTCAGGTACAGGGTGTCCTGTGTCAGTAAGGACCAGCTACAGCTAGTGTCCCATGCCAGTATGGACCAGCTGCAGTGTGTCCCATGTCAGTTTGGACCAGCTACAGTGTTCCTTGTCAGTATGGAGTATGGACCAGCTACAGTGTCCCTTGTCAGTGAGGGTCCATGTCAATGAGGATCAGGTACAGGGTGTCCCAGGTACATTTCAGGGTCATTGTTCTTTGATTCGGGAACACACCATGTTGCATTTAACAGATCTATTTTGCTCCAACGAGAGTTAACATTGTTATGCATACTGCACTTTAGTGGTAGTGCAATATTAGTGCGAAGTGGTAGTGCAATATTAGTGCGAAGTGGTTGTGCAATATTAGTGCGAAGTGGTAGTGCAATTTTAGTGCGAAGTGGTTGTACAATATAAGTGCAAATAAGTTTAGTTATTTTTTATGCTTGGTCAGCGACGGTTGTATTTGCGTGGTCAGATAAAGCGCGCGTTATTAATTACTACATTTCGCTGCTGCTAGTAATTTATTGCTGTTTCGTTGAAGATATTAGTCGTACAGCTAGTTCAGGTTGGAAAGTAGCACTCTTGTGTTGCACAGTTACTGTGACGTTTAGTGCACGCACGCAGGACTGTGCACTGTAGGCAAGCAGGTGCATTGCGTGCACACAAGCCGAGTCACGTGCTACTTGTGTATATGTGTGTGTGCAACTTGTATTATGATCTCTACTACCGTAGCGTTGTGTAATTGCATTATTCTTCCTCTCTCTCCATATGTTGTCTACCTCGGGGCATTGCTTACCTGCAGCAGCTGGTCGTCCTGCTGACAGCTGCTGCGTTCTGCTGCTGCCAGAACCTAGCTACTTTGCAGCATAGTAACTTGCTCAGCTACTGCCAGCTGCTCCTCAACTATAAGCTATTAGTAGCTGCAGCTCAGCTGCTGTTCAGTTGCTTGCTGCTAGCTGCTGCTCAGCGGCTGATAAGCTGCATGTAAGCTACTAGCTCAGATGCTAGCTGTTGTTCAGTTGCTGCTCAGTTGCTGCTCAGCTTCTGCTCAGCTTCTACTCAGCTGGTGGTAAGCTACATGTACGTAAGCTACTAGCTCAGCTCAGCTAGCTAGCAGCTGAGCTAGTAGCTCAGTGCAAATAGGTTTCAGTGCAATCCCCATAGGCTCAGCTCAGCTATCAACTGAGCTAGCTCAGCTGTGCTAGCTCAGTTGCTGCTGAGTTGCTGGTAAGCTGCTGCTCAGCTGCTGACAAGCTGCTGCTCTGCTGCTGCTCAGCTGGGAGCGGTTACTTCTTGTGTGCTATTGCGCAATAGCTGTTGTTGTATTGCTCTTTCGGCTACTGCAGACATCTGATTTCACATTACTATGGAAATGTTCCTGACTCTCCTCCTGTCTCCCGATTACTACTAAATGAAGGTGTGTTTGAATCACCCTCCTCTCCTGTCCCGCCCTCCATCCTCCCTCCCCTTCCCCCCCACCCCCCCCCCGTCCAACTCTTCAGGTGTGATTGAGTGGCGCTGTTTTCATCTATTCTACCGGCTGATGTTTTCTTGCACCAGTTACCTATCCACATGCATTACGTGTGTTTTGTGTTTTGTTTTTTGTTGACCTTCCTTCCTTGCTGACTGGAGAAAGAAGTTGTGCAAAGTGTGTTGAGTGCAACATATGCTTGTGATTTTGTTATCTAACTCGAGAGTCGGCATATCCTTCCAATTACTTCTCTCTGTGTGTGTTATAGCTGGCACGCAGAGTGAGAAGTGAAGGTGATCAGGTAATAATTTACAGGGAAACAAGGGGAAACTTTGGGGAAAGGATTTTGAATGAGTAAGGAGTAATTCTGCTCCAGTTTGTCAGACCCCCACCCTTCCTTCGCCTCCCCACCGCATCCCGCCCTCACATCGCATCATCGAGACGTGCATGCGTGCCTGTGTGCGTGCGTGTGCGTGTGTTCATTCGCCAGATGGCCTAGGTGATTTCTAATGTCGCTATTCAGCATGTCTGGTGATTACATTGACTCTGATTATTAATATTGGTTCAAATTTTAAATTTTAATGCTACTATTAAACCCATAATTTATGCAGATTTGTGGGAGGCACAAACAGACGCTTACATGCACATGTTATTGTGTGCATCCGCAATTCCACGTGGAAATAAAATATATGAAATAAATATTTTGTGTGAAAAGATTTCAGCCTGAACAGATCGTTGCTAAGTAGAAATTATTTTAAAATTCATCCATAAGTATTATCAGGATTACTTTGCTTGTTTGAACCTAATTTCATTAAGTCTGGTGATTTTTATGAGTTATAATCAGTGATGTAGTCAAGGCATTTTTCTCAAGGCCAAAGCAAGGCCAAGGCAATCGTTTTCAAGGCCAAGGCAAGGCATTTGGAAAATTGGCCAAGGCAAGGCAGTAAAGTGCCTCAAGGCAGCCTAGACAAGGCATCAAGACCAAGAACTACATCACTAGTTATAATGCTGCATAAATGTAGCTACAACGGTGTGTGAAAGTACCATAGAAAAAGCAGCGCTTCCATTGCTTCCGCCAGCACGTGTGATCAATGTGTTGTTTGATTGAGTGCAATGTGTGAGGAAAGACGTTGAAAGATCTGATGTTGAGGGATCTGTAGTTGTATCTGTTCAATCAACAGTGCTCTGTACAAAAACTTGAAAACGAAGTTGAGCATGGGGTGCGTTTGGTTTTTTAAATCAATGAAGGGAGGAAGGGGGAGGGAGAAGTATTTCTCTTAGGGTGCGTTTTTTAAATAAATAGAGTAAGGGGGAAGTATTTCTCGACATATTCTAACAAATCCGCATCTATGTTTTATCAGTTTTTATAAATTTTCCTTTTTATTGCAGTTTTAATGAAGCCGAATGCGTCACCCCCACTCTTGAAACCAGATCAGTGCCCCCCCCCCCACCACGCTGAAAACAAAATTGAACGTTCAAGATATTGAAATAATGAGAATCGTTGAATTTATATTAGACACTATTATTAGACACTATTATTAGACATATTAGACACTAAAGTGATAATCCTACTTATTTAAATTTTAGTGGTCTCCACATTGACTGGTCTTGACTGGTCTTGACATTGACTGGTCTTGACATTGACTGACCTTGACATTGACTGATCTTGACTGGCCTTGACATTGACTGGCCTTGACATTGACTGGTCTTGACTGGTCTTGTCATTGACTGGCCTTGACATTGACTGGCCTTGACATTGACTTGACATTGACTGACCTTGACATTGACTGGCCTTAAAATTGACTGACCTTGACATTGACTGGTCTTGACATTGACTGGCCTTGACATTGACTGGCCTTGACATTGACTGGTCTTGACATTGACTTGACATTGACTGGCCTTGACATTGACTGGCCTTGACATTGACTGGTCTGGACATTGACTGGTCTTGACATTGACTGGTCTTGACATTGACTTGACATTGACTGGCCTTGACTTTGACTGGTCTTGACATTGACTGGTCTTGACATTGACTGGTCTTGACATTGACTGGCCTTGACATTGACTGGTCTTGACATTGACTTGACATTGACTGGCCTTGACATTGACTGGCTTTGACATTGACTGGCCTTGACATTGACTGGTCTTGACTTTGACAGGCCTTGACATTGACTGGTCTTGACATTGACTGGATTTGACATTGACTTGACATTGACTGGCCATGACATTGACTGGTCTTGACATTGCCTGGCCTTGCTTTGTTTATAGAAGATTCGATTGGCACCTGTAATTTTGCATTGATTGCATGACATTGACCATGATTTGAGCAGGTTACTACGTACTTGTATCGACCCTGGTAGGTCAAAATCTGGTTATTAGTGTGTGTGTAAGCAACATTAACACACAGCCAATTTTTGAGCGTCTTATCACCAGTTCTGGCTTGGCATATCTTTCCATTAGATTCTTGTATCATTCAGATCTAGGTTTCCTAGTTAGTTAATGGCTGGGCCTATATAAGTAATATCATATTTCAGAGAAAAACTGTGATTGCCAGTTTGCATAGGTTAGGCTATCATAGATCTAGCCTGTAATCTAGCTACATGCTTGTCGGCGGTTCAGATGTGAAGGGGATTGTGGCACAAGTCGCTGAGTGCTAGAAAACTGTGATGATAAGATCGAACGATAAGGATTTACTTGTTCAACTTTGATGTATAAATGATTGGTTGTGCACAGTTTCTAGTGGGTTGTTAATCATAACCTTTACTGTTATAGCCTATAGGCAAAAAATGCAGTATGCACATGTTTAATTACTACTAGATATGCTACTATAATTATATACTATATACGCTATTACTATATAGGCTATGCACATGTTTAGTTAATAATAATAATAATACTCAATACTTGTTACAAGCCTTATATCGTATGAATATAGTGACTACAGTATACTCAGTGACAAATCACAGGCGAGGGAAAAGCTCAGGGGTAAGCCGAGGTGAAGAGGTATGTTTTCAGAGCACTTTTAAAGTAGTCAGTGGAAGAAGACAGTTTTACGGATTCAGGTAGAGAATTCCAGTTGGTAGATGTGGAGTGGGAGAATGATTTCTTGGAGGAAGCAAGGTGGATACGAGTTACAACAAGACTAGAGAGGCGCGCAGAGCGTAAATTCCAAGTAGGGACGTATCTCACAAGGTGGGCGCGAGGTAGCGAGATTAATTACTACTAGATATACCGCTTCAAAGTGAATGGTTTTGTTTTGAAAGGGCCTTGTAATTTCTTCGAGTTGGAATTGATTTTTTGAATACAAACACATTTTTATTTTAATGTTTGCATGTTGACTCATCTGAATAGTCTAACTACACTGAGCATTATGCCTTCTCACCAATTTGTGTACACAACAAACAGACCGACAGACTGACTACCTTTTTGCACCACATCAATCACTTGGCCACTTTCAATCTACTGTAGATCCGTCACTGTCTCCTTCAACATCATGATGTTGTTATACCGTTCAATTATTATGTTCTTATATCGTTCAATTACATTATGCTCTTATATCGTTTTATTGCTGTGTTGTGTTTGCTTTGCGAATGAACTTATTATAGCCTGCTGTACCGACTGTACTTTGTGGCCCAGGTTGTTTATATTGTATGTAGAGAGTTATATTCTAGGCTCAGCTACTGCGTGATCGGATCCCAAGCGTGTGATCTGCTGTTCGATACTGTTATCATAAGTTTATTAAGTTTATTGTTCGGTCGTTTCACACCTGTCGAACGTATTGAGAGCGTCCTTGATTGCTTACGTAGCTGTTTAGTGATATCTTCACAAAGTTAACATTGCCTGCTACTGTTGTATAATGTATGGGCTTATTGTAATTACCTCGCGACCAGTTTGTGACGACTGCTAGTCTGACGTTTTTGAAAGCTATTAATAATAACAGGCAAGTAGCGTGCAGTGGCTGCTTGGCCAGGCCTGCACATTCCCCTGCTCTTCTCGCTTTCTATCCAAGTTGGAACACAAGTATTTTTAATCCGAGCGTGTAATTCAGATTAGATTGGTATGACAGATTATTGGTTAATTGTTTGTGATATGTGAAATTGTGCAGAATTAGTGCATTTTAGATTTGATTTCTTACAAAATCTGGATCTGGAATTCTGGATTAGTCATAATCATTTGAATCTGTATTTCAAATTATGTATTTTATTCGCTGGTCATTCTCTTTAACGTTTGTAGTAAGAAGCATTTGAATAGTAGTATTATTGTTTAACATAATACACAAGTTTGTAAATAAAATACGTTTTGGCTGATATCAAATAGTTCATAACTGGTTCCCATTTTAATAAATAAAGCTCAATTAAAACTAGTAAAGAAGTAAGAAGAGCAACTCAAAGACGTCATTGACTTGATTGTTTTAGTTCACTGCTTTCTGATGGATTCATGAAATGTAAACTGTAACATTGGATTTAAAAAGGAGAAATTAAATTAAATTTAGATTGTTCTACAGTTTTGCTGAATCAATAAAAATAATTAATTATCATAATAATCATTATTGTACATTTTTCGTCTACCCAGGCTTTTAAAATTTGGGCACATTTGACTTGATGGTATGCCGGTGTCGCTGCACAACATCGCTCTGTGGTTGCATAATGTTTGTTGGTCATGTAGACTCGGATTCAATTCTATTGAAGATATTTCAACTTGCGTAAAAGTGCGGCTTTGGTTAAGCAATTATGTTGTTTTCCTCAGTTCCTGTACTTGGATCTCACATCACAGTAATGTGAGTTGAAGTTAGTGTTGCAGCAAGAATCTGTTCACAAGAATGGTAGATCTATCGCTGTCACGAAGCAGTTGATCTCTCTATGATTAATTGAAAAATGTGCAACTTGTACTTTCGATTGTGCATTTTTAAGGCTGACATGAAAAAAATAAACCGAAAATGATATTGATTATGTAAAGCTGGACTGGTTCCGATGCCTGAGCATAACCAATGTTGCTAGGTGTTCTGTTTGGGTTGTGTTTCTGGATATAGAAATTAACGTAATTTTTAACTCTTCTGTGCCCAGTGGTGTCGATCTTTAGAATACACGCGCCGCGTTCCACAGTGTGCTTAGCATGATGATCAGCAAGATTGTTAAGCGTCTTGAAAAGCATGCGGTTGTAAAACTTTGTTTCAATAAAATCCCAATTTCATATGCATACGCACTACCGGTACTGAGTTTGTTCCACATGACTTGTCTAAAGTTCCTTCCTAATTATGGAAGGAAACCTTTCAGTAGTGTTCCACGCACTTTAAAGTGGACAATGTCAATCTGTTCAAGCTTCGATAGATGTTATTCATCGTTAGGCGGTCGACGATGATGGTGTCTTTCAGTGGTATTTACCATTACAATTTCCTAGATGTCTATTTCTGTGAGATTGTGTGATGATTTAATTGTATGCTAACACTGTTTGTGGAATTGTTGTAATGTAATAAACAGATTTTAAGTAATGAAGTAAATAATTTAAAATGATTGCCTCTGTGAGAAGTGTTTTGTTGGATAGCGAAGTTGGATAGAAATCGTGTGGATGCGGGCGGTGTTCTCGTAGGCTGGCTGGGCGCCTGGCGGCGATGAGTGAGTAAGTTACTGTCAATCATTTCCGCAAGATGGCGTCCGAACCATCTACAATCGTAAAGTTTTCAACTAACTTTTTCTCGCAACTAATTAGGCAAACAAACATCGATACCTAACCGCCGGATCATCACGTGACACTGTCGCGAGGGAAACGCTGTGGATTATCTGTAGACTTTACGATCGATCCGCATTTAGGGCAGTACCGTTTAGGAAGAGGTCGATACGGGACGACGACGGTCAAAATGGATTTATTTAGGAATTATAAACACAGGCGGGCGATGTCTGACATCAGTTCCGTGCAGCGTAAGTTCTGGGCGGGGTGGGGGACTAAGGAGGGGGTTATTTAGTGGGGGTAAGGGGGTGGTTCTTATTTTGTTGAAGTTGGTACGAGTTTTGCGAAGATTGTAAACCCCGATCGTACGTTGACCTTCAATTAGAGTTTCTTCCGGTTTGATACGGTTGCCCTGAGATGTCTCGGACTGTGTGTAGATTTGTACCGCCCACCGGGCATTTCTGTCCGTATTTCTGTTTGTTATTGACTGAGATTCATGGTCAGATTGATATTTGTAAAATAGCAGTAAATGTTTACAGAGTCTGGTTGAATGAATAGGTGAAATACAGCAGAATGCTAGTTGTTTGAATGGGAAAGTCTGCATCAAAGTTCAGCTTTCAGTGATAATCCTCTTATCTTTTTATGTAGCAAGTGCAGAGACGTTAATTTTGAGACATGGTGTATAAGCCCGTAACTAGAATTGTATTTCGCAGGGGTTCTGACGTCCTCAGAATTGCACTAGACAGTTTTCTTACGAGACGTTTTGCTGACAATGAAAGGCGTTTTGCTGTAGATGATTTGCAGAAAGCAAGTTTCGCAAAAATCTGGTCACAGTATGACACGTTTTAATCTAATGTTTATTGTTGACGCAACTTTTTAAAATCGCGTTTTGGCGTTGGCTATTCTTTTGTATATAAATTATGTATTTTGGTGGAACATCAGGTGCGAATTGGTCTTTTTTCTGCGTTCCGGTCAGATGGCTCACTGGAAACGTATTTTCGGAAAGACGTCGTTTGCATGAAGTGAATTGATGTGATTTCTCATGGGAATTATAAATGTAAATTCTGTATAGTTTCTGTGAATTTCAAGTAAGCTCAGTATCAGGCACTTCATTTCGCAATCGGCGCAAGGCTGAATTAACTGTGACATTTTAGATAGAATTGCTTTCTACATCTTGAAGACATCAATAGTATTGCTTTCCATAGCATCATGTAGGATTTATTGTATTTTGCATTATATATTTGCTTATGTAAATAATATGAATCGATGCTCATAAATTTGTTCATCTGGAG
>JAQFYQ010001002.1:0-14488 GCA_034694885.1 Buchholzia appendiculata | reverse complement strand
ACTAGGGTTGCACTACTAGGGTTGCACTACTGGGGGTGCACTACTAGGGTTGCACTACTAGGGTTGCACTACTGGGGCTTGGTGTATTTAACAGTTGAATTAATCATCAGTGCATGAAATCTCTATATGCATTAAAACAAATTGTAAATAAACTCATCTCAGAAGAATTGTTTTTTCTTAAATTATCTGATGCATAGATGAAAGAATTTTTCTAATGCATGGTTTGTTGATATATATTTTTTCAATGAGGCTTCTGGTGATCACTGTTTGTACTAATGGGTTGTGTACTAATGGGTTGTGTACAAGTTGTGTACTAATGGGTTGTGTACAAGTTGTGTACTAATGGGTTGTGTACATGTTATCATTTCAATCTTATTTACTCTGACAGCTTCTAACTGATGTTGTTTTTTTATCAGTTTTCATTGGAAAAGTTTCGCAGGGTTTGTAATAGAATTAACAGCTTTCTCACTCAGCACTAGTAATTCTTACTTCACTTCGATGAGCGCTTCTTGTCGATAAAAAGTATTGTAATTCACAGATGCATTTATTGTAAGATATGTATATAATGAACGATATACACTGATGTTTTTAAACGATTGACTCTGTGTTTGCTGTTTGGAATTAGTGAGGTACCGTGCATGAAGAGCCACTGTGAATATATTAGCAATGATTGAATAATGCTGAGAACGAGTTGAAAGTGGAACTCAAAACTGTTTTATATACTGTAACTGTTCAGACTAAAGAATTTTAGAATTAGATTAATTAGATTATAGACCTGTCTTTTGGGTGTACAACATGATATATTTGGCAGTATTTTCTTAATCATAGTAAACCTTTTACAGAATATATATTTATAATCTGTCACTTGCATATTGTCTAATTCGTTGTCACATATATATTCTAGGTATTTGTCACTTAAATATGTGTAGTTGCTTGTCACTTAAATATGTGTAGGTGTTTGTCACTTGAATATGTCTAGTTGTAAATAAATAGACACGTAATAAATAAATAAAATAAATGTAATAAATGGACACTTAAATTTGTCTTGTTGTTAACAAGTCACTTATATTTTTATATATTTTTTATATTTATTTATCATGTGTCTAATTTTTATGTTGACCCTTAAATAGTTTTTTTATATATCTGTCGTGTTCACTTTCACATCTGTAGTTGTTTGTTTCTTTATCAAATATGTATTTAGTTAAGTGCCAAACGTTAATACACTTTCGTAGATTAATCAGTGCAGCTACATTGCTTCAGTGTTCTCTGAATTTATTTACAATTTAACGTTTTTTCTTGGTTATTTATATTTAAACAGTAAGTTGTAAAAAAAAATTGTAAAATAAAAATAATAATTGATCTGCAACTGTTGCTGTCATCAAAAATCATGATCTTCGTCGTCATCATCATCATCATCGTCATCAAATCATCATCGTCATCATCATCATTGTCGCCTGTTTATAGTCTACTATATATGCTAATATGATTATAACTGTAATTGTAACTATAATTGCGCACGTTATTTATTAGGGGGGATCTTACAAGCCATGAAGTAATTTTTAATATGAATCATAGGGTAGTTCAGACAACGGAAATGTGGCGTTACAACGAGCTGTTGTGTTTGCTCATCTGATCTGTCTGTAATAAAGGCCCTGCATCGGTTTAAATGTAGTCTTTTTCTGTTGGTAATATATTAGTTATGAACGAGGTTGGTAGCCAGTATTGCCCATTTGTTTTTGTGTACCTCTATGTTTCTGTGTGTTTGTAAGTAATCTCTGCTTGTTTGTTTGTGTTTCACTGTGTGTGTGTGTGTGTCTGTGTGTCTGGCTAGAATGACGTGTATGATCTCTGATTATTGAATGCATTGCTCTGACTGTGTGTAGGCTGCATCGATGTCATCTGAAGATTTTGGCAAGGATCTGGAAGGCATTCAAGCTCTACAGCGTAAGCAGGAAGATGTGGAGAAAGATATGACTGCCATTCATCAGCAGATTCAGGTTTGTTATTGGTCTTGTATGGAAAGCCATTGAGTGAAACTTTTCCGCTACGTTTAAGATTAGTATGGAAAGCTGTTGAATGGACCTCTTTTCCGCTAAGTCTGATTTAGTGTGAAAATACGTAGAGCTTTTTTCTTTATAAATGGTTAAGAGTGAGGCTTTTGGGATGGGATGTTGAAACTGTCGACTTTCATCTGTCTATAAATTAATGCGCATTTGTCATTGATAATTACATGTATTGAAGATTAAAGATTAAACTTGTAATTATGTTGTGGAGTGCTACTTTTACTGTATCGGATTGAACGAAGCGCGTGATTGGTTGATGACTTGTAGAAGATGGATGCTGTGTACGGCAAGCTGTGCAAGAAGTACCCAGACATGGTGTCTGACTCTGAGAAGAAGCTGAGAGACTTGAAGGAGAACTGGGAACGTCTGGAGGACTTGGCCAATGCAAGGTCTGAAACCAGCTAGTGTCTTGCCTTTTAACACACCTGTCCGTCTCGTCGTTTATATTCATTCATGCATCATTGAAGTCTATACCTGCTTGAGTCCACTATCCCTTACAAAACATCCTGTATTTGAGAACAACTAACATATCAAAGGCACAATATAGCCCCCTGGTGCTGACGTGCCAATACAAACAAAACAAACAAATACCTGCGCTCAGCACAGACATCTTGCAAAAGCGAATAGTAGTCTATAAACAGGTAACGATGATGATGACGGTGATGATCAGTTGATAACACTGATGTTTATCTCACTGTGCTTCGCGTCATGCTCCACTAGACGTGCAGTGAGTTGTTGACGTTAGGAAAGGCCTCCAACCATAGAAGTAGTAGTAATTTAAGTAGTAATTTAATTACTTAATTATTAGAATGTGTGGTCCATTCAGTCCCAGGTGGTAATGTGATACAAGTTGATATTTGTGCTGTGAAAGAAAGTCTTGTTATATCTAACAGATTCAAGCATGGAAGCCTGGACTTGAAAGCTTGATATAACTTATGTACAGTTGACTAGTGACTGTGCTGGACCATTGGAGCAGTGAGATCATTGACGTCAGGAAGGGCATCCAGCGGTTGAACATTAATTCAACAACAGGCCAGAATGTTGTATGCATATGCTCTACTGAGTTTAATTACCGTGAACATGCATGTCAACTCGTATAATTACAGAGAGAAGCATTTTGGTAATGTCTAATCCACTTTAATTAGCCATAATGCTTATCATGAACAATGCCAGTCTGGACGATAAACGACAATGATGATGATGATGATGATGATGATGATGATGATGAAACTGTGTAACATTGTGAATGGTCCGGTGTTATGTTTTGAATGATATTGCAAGTTAATGATTGATTCTGATTACTGTTTGTGCCTGTATTAATTGTGCAGAAAGTCTAAACTGGAGGATGCCTACCAGCTGCATAAATTCCTAACAGATGCCAAAGAACACGTAAGTTTTTGTGTCTTTAGGGTCAGTTTGCAAAGATTTATATTCTGTCTCTAGAAATTACGTTGTAATGATCTATATAGTAGTGTGTCTGTGATATTTTTTGTTTACGATGCATTTGTAGTTTTTGTACCGTTTTGGCAAAACTTCTCATTTTCATCTTTGTCATCGCTATGACATAATATTTGTTTATGTTTGACTGGGTCATTACCGTGATGGACAAGTGGTCTCTGTCTTATCTGAACTTTATATTTAAATAAATCTATACTGTACTTGTTGCAAGTTGTAGACAGTGCCTGCTCTGAGCTCTTGCATTAGGTTACATGCATGGGATGTATAATTTACTTTGACTAATTATGTATTCCGGTTGGCTCCTAGTATCTAATACTGCCTAATGCTACCTAAATTTACGTAGTATTACCTAATACAACCTAATGACCTTCTCCGAGGAAGGGAAGTTACCTTATTCTCAATATGGTTTATTGTCAGCAAGGACATGCGGTCCTACAAATGCGTGTGATCGGTTGTACGTGTGTCTGTTGACTACAGATGAACTGGTGCGGTGATCTGACGACAACGATGAACAGTGGCAGCCTTGCAACAACAGCTCCTGAGGCCGAGGCACAACTACAGGCACATATTGAGAGAAGGGTGTGTGCACTTTATGTACCTTATAGTATTAGTTACACGGATGTGTGTACTTTAAGTAGCTTGTAGAATAAGTTACAACGGTGTGTGTACTTTATGTATCTTGTAGTATTAGTTACACGGGTTTGTGTACTTTAAACACGGTGTAGAATAATGTAGGTGTAGTACAAGGGTTTGTGTACTTTTGTATCTTGCAGACTTAAGGTACAGAAGTGTGTGTACTTTATGTACCTTGTAGATTTAGTCATAGGAACATATATAAGGAAAAGTTTTTGTAATTTATGTATGATTTAGAATTATGTACAAAAATGCGTGGATAGAAGAGTGTGTGCATACTTTATATCCCTTGTAGATCTATTTGCATATATGTAGATCTAGAGAGTTTACATTATAGCTACGAAGTATTGAATGTATAGAGCAAAGCACTTATGATATGTGCTTTGTGGCTTTGTTATGTTGCATGATGGGTAGGAAGGTTTTGTATAACTGGTTTCTAATGGGTTGTATGCCGCAAAATATATGAAGAGAACAGTCGTATGTTTACGTAAGTAAATTGTTGAAGAAAAGTTGGAATATCGAGTACAGGTGCATTTCAGAATATAAACCAAATTCTTAGTCCAGGAGTTGCTTGAAGACCTTTGTTGTGTGTGTATGCTTCAGACTGAGATAGTTGGCAGGTCGAGTCACTACAAGACCCTGACAGACCGTGGAGAAGCTATGATTGCACAGAAGCGCTTTCCAGCGGATGAGATAAAGCAGACGATCAGCAGCCTGGAGAGAGTCTGGGGCAACCTGAACGATGACTCGGACAAGAGGAAGAAACTGCTCACACAGCTCTATGATCTTCGTGTAAGTGTAATCTGATAATATAAGTCATATCTTTCATGTCATCGTAAGAGAGATACGTGGCGAGAGTTGGCTGCAGTGGAATTAGTTTTTCCTGTTGTATTGACAGTAATAGCGTCTCTGATCTCCTAGATTTAACTATCGTTAACTAATCGCTGGTTCTTAACTATCGTTAAGAACCAGCCGCTTGATTCAGGACCATGGTGTATTACATGCTCTGAATGTAAGAACCGTAAGTTAGGACGATGTCACGTTCGTGATGGAGGATAGCTCTTACCTGTTTATGTACTTGTTGTGATATTTGTAGACAGCTATTCTTATCAGAACATATTGGGTGACAGGTTGCTGGTGGCTGTTGTCATAGTGATAGTTGTTTGTTGGTACGCACACGCAGTTTGCTTTCATTGTGCTTGTTGCTAAGAGTTTTGTTGCTATGGTGACAGCTGGTTGTTATTGGTTGCTGACATGGTTTGTGTTGTCATGGTGACAGGTATATGAGGAGTATGCTGATCAAGCTGACCAGTGGTTGAGTACCAAGGAGGCCTTCGTTGCCAATGACGACATGGGTGTAAGTATCTTGTTTCTTTTATCTATTTTCTCTGTACTTTGCTGAGCACTCTACTTAAATTTGTTTGTCTTTTTTTGACTCAGCATGTTAAATTGCACTATGCATAATTGCACATGTTTGGTACTTCCTGCTTAAAGTACTGGACTTGTGCATATCCCCTGTCCGTTAGTCCACGACCATTCATTTGAAAGAAAACACAGTACCGGAACACCTGGACTGGAGTAGAAGTAATTTTGCTTTAGAAAATGAAATGTGTAATTTGTGTAGCTTTATGCGTATCCTTGTCAATTTTCATTAGGCCTAATACTAGTATTTAATCAGATTGTTATGTCCCAAACCGTCCCAAACTTTCAGAAATGCGAAATTGCACCAGTTGTCGGACAGATCGTGTGATTAATACGAAATCTTGTTCTTATAATTATCTGGTTGATAGATCCCGAGTTGCGTGTTGTGTAGAACTCTCTAGCCAGCGTTGACGTATTGATGACGTTCCATGTGCTGTCTGGAACTCGTTATCATGTGATAATGTGCTGTGCCATGTGTTGTGTGCAACTCGTTATCATGTGATAATGTGCTGTGTTATGTGTGTGTGTAGAACTGTTTGTCTAGTGTTAACGTGCTGATGATATACTATGTGTTATGTAGAACTCTTTGGCCAGTGTCGATGTGCTGATCAAGAAGCACGATGGATTCACTACGACGCTCGTAGCCCAGGAGGAGAAGATCATCACGTTGGAACAGTTGGCCCAGGCTCTCCTGGAACAGGATCACTACGCGTCGAAGGAGATCAGTGCGCGTAGACAGGCTGTGGTAGACAGACTGGAGAGAGTCAAGCAGTCGGCAGATGCGCGTAGACGCAAGCTCATCGAGTCGCGCAACTATCAACAGTTCCTTGGCAGTGTGTATGAGGTAGGTACACGTTATTGTACTCGCTGATTCTTTTGTCGATGCTATAGTAGTTTGGCTGTTAAATGTAATGCTATATTAAATGAATTATATAGTAGACATATGAAAGGGGTTCACACGCAAAATTCTCATCAAATAACTTGTTTCCTTCAAACCAAGTGCAACAGCAGGCCTCTGCATGGCATGTCTGATCTTTTCAGACTACGCCTAATTGGTCTGGATCAAGTTTGATCTTTGTAGGCCAAATCTAATCACATTTGTTCAAGTCTGTTAAGACAAGTGCAGCGACTGGGTCTCTTCAGTTCGGCTGTAGAGTCAAATTGTTGCCAATATTATACGTTGAAGATAGTGCTCCATTGTGTAGGCTATATCAAATTACTTGTCTGTAGATGATGGTATTATTCATCCCATGTGCAGATGATAAGTGTTTGACCTTGACTCCTTGTGTAGGTGCTTAATGGTTGCCCTTGTGTACGTGTGTAGGTCATGGTTTGGATCAGTGAAAAGATGCAGGTGGCTCTCGACGAATCATATCGTGACCCGATCAACCTCCAAGGCAAGATCCAGAAGCACCAGGCGTTTGAAGCCGAACTGATGGCCAATAGGAAGAGAGTTGACATCGTTGCTGCGGTAAGTGAAGCCAAGTTGGTATCCAATAAGAAGAGAGCTGACATCGTTCTTGTAATAAGTGAAGCTGGGCTGATGACCAATAAGAGTGGAGTTGACATCGTTGCTGCAATAGGTGAAGCCAAGCTCATGGCCAATATGAGTAGAGTTGACATCGTTGCTGCTTTGAGTAAAGCCATGTTGGTATCCAATAGGAAGAGAGTTGACATCGTTGCTGCGATAAGTGAAGCCAAGCTCATGGCCAATAGGAAGAGAGTTGACATCGTTGCTGCGATGAGTGAAGCCAAGCTCATGGCCAATAGGAAGAGAGTTGACATCATTGCTGCGATGAGTGAAGCCAAGCTCATGTCCAATAGGAAGAGAGTTGATATAATTACTTTAGCAGCGTGTTGCAGTAAGGATGATTAGTGGACAATGATGATTAGGAGGACTATTGTAACCATGATGAATAATATATTGATGATTAATTATGAAGGAGACATTTTGACACTGTCCGAGTCACCTAATTAGCCGTAGTGCAAAATGATAAAGCATAATGATGAGTGTTATAATCATCATGATCATTGTTATTCATTCATCATCACCATGATGTGCATTGTTTCTGTGTTATTGATCCAGGAAGGACAGGGATTGATAGATCAGAAGCACTACGGAAAGAAGGAGATAGAGGAACAGCTTGTTCACCTGGAGAACACTTGGGACGGACTCGTCGCTGCTAGCCAGGAGAAGAAAGACAGACTACAGGAAGCGTACAAGGTACAGTGTCAGACTTTAGTTTTCTTTCTTTCGGACAGAAATAGGACCTTCCGTTTTGATTCTTTCATATGGTAAACGACGTTGCAGTGTTGTTTCTTTGATGACCCTTTTGACACAGATTATGTGTGACGTCTATTTCTTTATGTACTAAACTTTCTTGGCATCAACTCGTATCTGTCTGTTAAATGCAATGTGTGTAATGGACACACTAGCTACTGTGATACATATCACATTATGACTTAATTATGTAAGGACATTTCGTTATGGCTACAGAAGTTTTACGGGTAGTTGCTGGTATGCGCTGTCTATTTCTTTCCTGCAATTCACAACATCCAGTAGCAAAACTTTTCCCTTTCTTAATGTGTGTGTGTAAGCTGTTCCATTACTATATATTCCATTGTATTTCACTCATCCTCAATGTTGAGTTGTATGAAATACTGTTGCGATGTTTGTTGCAATGTGTGCAAGGAGCAGAGGTTATGTGCATAGTAAGACTATGAGATGATTGAATGAATAAAGTGTTGTGATTGCACTCGATGTATTTTAATGTTGTCATCGAGTAGAAAGAGTTGACTGTAGTTGAGAAAGGTGATGCTTTGTGATGGATGTAGGCGCTGGCGTTTGACCGTCTCAGTGATGAGCTGGAGACGTGGAGAGAGGAAGTGGAGGTACAACTTAGTTCAGAGGATCTCGGCAAGGATATCATCAGTGTCAACAATCTGCTGAAGAAGCATCAGGTCGGTTGCACAACAGTCTCATCAGATTAACTTCACCATTAATATCTGTCTGTCAGTTTGTATTCGTCGGTTTTCCTATCCTTCTGCCAGTTTTCTTATCTGTTTCTTATCTGGTGCTTTCTTACCGTTTGTTAGATAATGTGGTCTTGCTTATCTTGCTGTCTTATCTTGCTGTCTGTCTGTCAGTGCCATTGTCTTTCTGTCTGTTAGTGTTGTTATCTCTCTGTCCGCCTGTTTAGTCATCCTTCTGTCTGTCAGTGTCGTTATCTATTTGTCTGTCAGTATCATTGTCTATCTGTCTGTCAGTGTTGTTATCTATCTGTGTGTCAGTTTTTTTTATCTATCTGCCTGTCAGTGTCATTGTCTTTCTGTCTGTCAGTATCATTGTCTTTCTATTTGTCAGTTTTGTTATCTCTCTGTCCGCTAGTTTTATCATCCTTCTGCCTGTCAGTGTCGTTATGGTTGTTGTCCTGTGTTGCAGTTATTGGAAGAGGATATAGCGAAGCACAAAGCCAAGGTTCAGTCATTGCAACTCATGGCGACGGACTTCAAACAGAAGAAACATTTCATGGCTGACGAACTGCTGGCAAGGTCTAAGAAGATACAAACACAGTCAGTTCTTGTTATATAATCTAACAATTATCTATTTATTATTAATGTGCTAAGTGGTATCTTGCTTATGCCCTGTGATGTTGGGCAATGAACCCACCATGTGCTCGACAAGACAAGCATGGAGACTGCTGGTGTCAGGAAGGGCATCAGGCTGTAAAAATATGCTTCAATACAAATCCCGAGTGTCGTGTGCATGTGTTCTACAGAGTTCTTGCTCTACCATGGACAAGCTGGCAAACAATTTTCTCCTAATTAAGGAGGGAAACATTTTTGTAGCGTTCAACCAGCTTTAATTAACTCTCGTAACTAATTTTAAATAATGTCGGTTGTTGGACAATAAATATGATATGAATATGATGATGGTATGATGATTACGTAGTCGGTTGCTGTTCTCTATGTTAATAATTATTTTTGACTTTGTCTTGGTTTTAAACGAGTGAGATTGATTGTCTCTTACATGTATAGCTGGCGGTATATTTACCTGCAGGGGTATGTTTGAATGTTTGCCAGTCTGTATGCATGTATAACTGCTGTTTAGATACAATGGCCTGGCAGAGCCGTGTCATATAAGACATGATAACCTTGAGGATGCTCTGCTGCTCTACACGTTCAATCGTGACATCGATGATGAACTGTCTTGGATCAAGGAGAAGAGACCGATAGCCTCGTCCGCTGATCTCGGCACAAATCTCTCATCAGTGCAAAACTTGCTCAAGAAGCATCAGGTCAATAAAATAGTCTTACTTAATGTTACTAATTCTTATTAAATTACGTAGATGTTTGTGCGCGTGTATGTGGCCCTGAGTGTGTGGGGCTGTGTGTGTGGGCCTGTGTTTGTGCGTGTGGGCCTATTTGGTGGCTTATGTGCTTGGAAGTCAGTCTGTTTCTACATTTATGTTATTAACATTTATGCTATTAATTTGATACAGTTGCTTGAATAAATTAAATTTCTTGCATTAATTTTTCCCAGTGATTGTTGTGCTTTACAATCAACCAGTGTTATTTTACTTTGTCTGTCTGTTTAGACCCTTGAGAATGAGTGAGATTGTTTGTCCAACTGTGTGAGTGTTTGTCCGTTTAGGCTCTTGAGAATGAGATCGTGGCTCGTGAGCCTCTGATAGAAGCCGTCTCAAACCTGTCCCGTCACATCGTGTCTAAGAAGCACCCGGCCAGCAAGGACGTCCAGTCCTCTCTGGATGACCTACTGGCCAGGCTCAAGGAACTCAAGGCTCTCACTGCTGAGCGAAGACGCAAGCTTGTCGATGCTGTCGAATCACAAACGGTATGGATATAAGTGTATCTAGTATGGCCGAATATGTCTGACGGACATATTCGGCCCAAATCATAATATTGTATATTCCTAATGTTGATTTTTTTTAGGCACATTAATTATTATTAGTTTAATAATTAGTATAGACTACTTGTTTAAGAGTTGATTTCTGCATGATAGGGTAATTCAAGCAGAGAAATGTTAGCCAGAATTAATTGCTGAACTTGTTTGTTTTCTTTATGTAGCCTGACTCTGTAAGTTTCAGACACTGTATATCGTTAATGTGTATAAGAGATTTCCGTATGTGTACTGTATGTATGTATGTATGTGTACTTGTATGTGTACCTGTTTGTGTTGACAGTTCTACGCCGAGTCAGCTGAGGCAGATCAGTGGCTGAACGAGAGACGACCGCACCTGACGAGCAAGGACTTTGGCAAAGATGAAGATTCCGTCCAGGTACAACACCGTCCTAGGCAATCTGTTCTACTCTCTTCATTTTCATTCTGTCTATTTTCCTCATTGAAGACTCTGTACAGAACTCATAGATATACTCTTTTTCTGGCTACTCTCGCCTTCAGTTGATTCTATTTGTACTCCTCATTGTTTTTCTATTTGTTTCTATTTGAGTTGATCCTCATTTGTTTTTCTATTTGTTCTGTTCTGCTGCTCATTCAGGTGTATCTGTTCTATGTATACTTTATGTGAGTAAACATCCCCAAGTACATTCTACTACTGCAGTGCTGTCTATACTTCTTGCGAGAGTTTTATATATTTCTCTGTTGCATACTGCAAGTCTGTTAAAATATTTCCTTGCTTTCTTTCTCTGATACTGCAAGACCCGTACCATTGCCCAATGGTGTCAGCTTTACAATAGACACGCCAGGTTTCTCCATGAGCTCGACACGGCGAGTGTTGGCATCAGGAAGGGCATTCAGCAATACAATATAAGAATGTCAAAATGCATATGCTTTGCAAGGTTTAATTACAGTAGGTATGCTTGTAGACCCAATTTAGTTGTCTCTAGCGCTAATTGTTGACAGTGTAACGCTTGACGAAAAGTAACGATGATGAGTGTGAATGACAAAATGTAAATGTTTACCATGCGCGGTTGTCTGTTTGTCTAGGCTCTACTGAAGAAACTCGATGCTCTGGATCTGGATCTTGAGAACTTCAACAATCACATCGGTGAGCTTGCTGCCTTGAGTCAGGGCCTTGTCGCCCGAGGTCACTTCGACAGTGAGAATATTCAGCAACAGCAGGTCGCTACGGAGGCAAAGTTCCGCGATCAGCAAGACCTCTCTGCTGCAAGACGTCGCAAACTCGTCGAAGCAAAGAAACTGTTTGAATTCTTCCGAGAGTCGGAAGATGTGATGGCCTGGCTTCGGGAGAGAGAGACGATCGCTGGCTCCGAGGACTACGGCACGGATATAGAGCACGTGCAAGTACGTACAGCTTATGTACATCCATTGGGATTTATGTTGTCTTCCGCTGAATTATTTTAGGAATTTTGGAAATTTTAATACGTCATCAATAATTATTTTATTTTATCAGGTCATCGTATATTTGCTATAAATAGGTCACTTTTAGCTGTGGCATTTTTTAGCTCTTTGTTTGTATATTAAAGTGAAACTATAATGGACAGAAGTGTGCCTGTGTTTTTAATCGTTTATTTGCATGTAAGAATGAACAGTAGAGGAGTTGAAGTTGTGCAGCAGCGGTGTGACTGACAGCAGTCGTTCATCCAGCTTTGTGAGAGGGCATTGTTGCACCAACTTATTGCACCAACTTATTGCACCAACTTATTGTACTGACTTATTGCACAGAGTTATTGCACAGAGTTATTGCACAGAGTTATTGTACTGACTTATTGCACAGAGTTATTGCACAGAGTTATTGCACAGAGTTATTGCACAGAGTTATTGTGCAGGCTTATTGCGTATACTGATCGTGCAGCTTGAACCCTGACCTCTAGATATAGCGTTACACAATGTTAGTGTGTTATCCATTGTTGTGTGACACAATGTAAAGTGTGTGTGGTCCATTGTTGTGTGACACAATGTAAAGTGTGTGTGGTCCATTGTTGTGTGCACAGATCTTGCAGCTGAAATTCACTGACTTTGTGCGAGACCTGTACGCGAGCGAGGAGCGAGTGACTCAGATCAACACACTCGCCGCCAGTCTGACGTCTGGTGGGCACTCAGAGAGTCATGTCATCCAGAGACGACAGAGCGAGATCAATGCCATGTGGAGGGCCGTCAAGGAGATGGCCGAGGGAAGACAACAGGTGAGCGAGTGAGCGAGTGAGTGAGTGAGCGAGTGAGTGAGTGAGTGAGCCATGTGGAGGGAGGGCCGTCAAGGAGATGGCTGAAGGAAGACAACAAGTCAGCACTTGCTTTCAGCATTATCTTAGTCATTCATAATTGTATTAATCATCATTTTTCTTAATTCTTTCATCGTTGTCTTAATCGGTCAGCATTATCTTAATCATTCATCATCATATTAATTGTTCTTCATTATCTTAATGATAATAGTAATCTGTACATGCATGTAGAATTGTCGTTGGTGTATTTTAATTGGCTGTGGTGGTAGTTGATTATGATGTTGAATGTAAGTGATGAATGCTTTGTCATGGAATTGGATGTAATAATGAAAACTGTTTTACACATGATTACTATTCTATTATTAGTCTAGCTATTAGACGCTGCGTGCTTACATATTGTATCGCTACTTGAATTGTGTGATGTATTTGACTTGGGTTTTGTGCGTTTGTGTTCAGTCTCTGGAGGGCGCTAAGAAAGTGCATGCTTTTGTGCGCGACGCCGACGACGCCATTGAGTGGATTGAAGAGAAAGACTTGCTCGCCTCGTCCGAAGACTTTGGGCAGGACATCGAGTCTGTTAAAGCTCTCACTGTCAAACATGCAGCGTTTGAGGTATTTCTCTTTGTTATTGTTGTCATCATTATACCGTTGTTATTATATTATCATCATTAACTGCTTCGGGTCATTAAAGACGAGATGCCATAGTTATTATACGAGATGACACAAATATTACACATTACATATTTTATTTTATTATTACTTAAAAAAATATTTTCTAAATCCTGCATGATTTTTCATACGCGTAAAAAAAATTGTCGCGTAAAAAAATTTGTCGCAGGATTTGAGATTTGATTTGAAGGAAAAGATTTGAGATTTGATTTGACATCCATGAGATTTTGGATTTGATTTGACCCTAAAGATTTAAATCTTTTAGGCAAAGATTTGAGATTTGATGGTTGGGATTCGATTTGAGATTTGCCCATGACTGGTTGCAAGGTGGACACTGGACAGGTGGTGGGAAAAAAATGTTTTGTTTGGTCAATTTTTTAATGTTGTGTAACAAATGGTCTTTCTTGTGTGAAGTTGGGCAAGTCAGCTTCTCAGTACAAAGATTTGATGTGAACCGCTTGGTTTTGAACCGCTTCTATGTGTGTGTATAGAGAGACTTGGCGGCTATCAGTGAGCAGGTGGAAAGTACGTCTGCCACTGCCCAGGCTCTCCTCGTCTCATTCCCAGACGCACAGGAACACATCGCATCGAAGCACGAGGAGATGGTGACTGCGTGGAACTCACTGCTGGCCAAGGCCAAGTTGCGCAAGGACAGGTTGCACCAGGCAGAGAGCGTGCAGCTTTACTTTGATGACTACCGAGGACTCTGGTACGTTATGCACGCATATCTCTCAGTAGATATGATATACACTGCTTGGAACGACTTTCTTGTGTATTTGTAAGATGATGGTGTATTGTTGAGTAATATATCATTGCTTAGAGTTAACTGTCGAGTCGTTGCATTAATTAGTAATTAACTGTGTCTTTATGGCTGAATAAATTCTTCCCTTTTAATTTAGATCTACAATCTAAAGAGATCTTTTCATATTTAGCTTATTCATAGTCTTAATGTATGTATACGGAGTGACCGAATAGGTCAGTCGTTAAGCGCTCACGCTTCTTAGCGAAGAGATAGAGGGTTCGCCTCCCTGCAACGACTGATTGTGTTCGGTAGCAAACCTGGGCAAATTGTTAACACT
>JAQFYQ010001001.1:0-14489 GCA_034694885.1 Buchholzia appendiculata | reverse complement strand
ATATAATATTGCACTTTGAAATGCAATCAATGCCTCTTTATTTTCGCAATTTCATGCATTTTCAGTATCAACAAAACTATCTGATGTTAAATCTATAAATTATTTGAAGGCGGCGTTCCTGTTAATTCTTCTTGGTTGGCTCTTCCTACCTGTCTACATAGCATCAGGGGTTCGTGATTTCATACATCCGTTATTATTACAGTATTCCTGTTGGTCCAAATCAATTTATTATATTTGTACCAACTCAGTGTGATGCAGTATTGAAATAAAATTCAATAAATATTTCTGTTGAATTGTAGGCCTATTCGCAATTGTAACCATCGTCAAACTGAAGCCTTCTGATAATAATAAATGTTTCGGTTAAATTGTTGCTGGAGCTTTCTGAAAGGCTGCACGTCTAAAAACAGTACTTCTATGAAAAGAAAGAGCATCCTCCCCAGTCGGCGCCAGATATAATGACTCGAGGGACTTGGAAATTATGCATGGAGGGGAGGTGTAGCGGCGGGTCTAAGACAAAAAACATTTGACGAGAGACGGGGGAGGGGGGGGGTGACGGTGGACCGAATTAATTTTCGACGACTAGGAGAGATGATCCAAAAAATTACTGTCCAAAAATTGTTAAAGATTATTTGGTGGGCTTATCCATCCATAGCCCCTGATACAATCCGCCAATGGCACCCGCGCTTGAAGTCTTATTGATTAAATGCACTTCGATTAAAAACATTAATCAATCGAGCGATTAAAAAACTTAATTTTTTAGTCGCGATTAGTCGCAATTAATTTTTTAATCGAGAATAAACGCCCATGATTAATTTAATTTACCAATAAATATTTTAATTATCAGAATAAACTATGTTATTAAATTTTTAGTTATTAAGTATTTAATTGAATACAAACAGTGGAGTTCTTACATGGTATTTAATTATTGTTAAGTAAACGTAACTCAACTTATTTTATTGTGGATTGTGGATCGCGGGGGTACCTATAAGTTGCATAGGTTACAACATTCAACTGTGAAGACTGTTGTAACAGTAAGTTATATTAATAAATAATTCTAAAATAATTGTTTTCATAGTTATTAAAAATCCTCACAAACGTAAACATTTGTTTGAACAAGTATCAAGTTAAATAGTTCCAACTAGAACTTTAAAACTTTAAGCAACCCCCGAGAGATTAAACCCCTTACCTGGTGCCGCCCATATTTCTCCTGAAGAGCAGAACTTATGAAGCCAAACCTCCCCGCCCCATAATAAAGTCTCGACAAAGCCCTGACCAAAACTTCTTGGTATGTTCAATGCAGCTCTACATTATCTGTTATAATCATCAATCGTTTCACGATTGATGATTTGTGACGATTGATGCGCGGCGTTCACTACTTGTTTATCTGGTAACAACAGGCCATAGTAGTTCTACCTCAATTATTGTCTAATTAATAGTTCAGCCGTTCCTACGATAGATCATCAAAGGAATGCCGCCACGAAATCGACTGCTTGCTTGTCGACATCGCCATTTGGTCCAATAAATGAAACTACTATAAATTAATATAGTGACGACTGCGCGTCATGAGAGATAACAGACTTATCTTGTTTTAGTACACTGCATAACGTAGCGATGCGTTAATTTTCTTTACGCGTTAATTTTTGCGTTAAATTTTTTAATAGGCGTTAATTTGGGCAGTGCGTTAACGCGCATCCCTAATTAAAAGTAATAGTTGCTGCAGTAGAATTTGCGATAAAACACGATTTTGAGCTGTTTTCAATCACGTTTAGATAAATGCAGTAATTGAAATACAGATATGTTTTATTAACTTGGTTGGTATGACGTGTATGAGTTCGTACAAACTGGATGAAATCTGAGCACATAAATAATCCATGTGAATTGTTACCTGAATATGAATCCAAGCACCTAATCACACGTGAAACTCTGCATTGACAACTAGGCAGAATTTGCATCACATAACCCGGCGACTGTACGTGCGTTTAAGAACTTAATTTTTAATTATTTGTATGATTAGCATTACTCGCATACTTTAATTATCATATTAAATACTAGATCATGAACTTATTCAGATTATTAAGGTTTCTAAGGAATATTAAGGTTCTCCGAATTTGAGGCGATATTATGTAGATTATGGCATGCTGTATTGCAAAATCCTTGCTTCAGATCTACACGATGCCCGAATATCTTCACTTGCGCTTTGGTGGAGGAAGACGACTAAGAACTTATTTGAGTATCATCGCTCTCCTCACCTACACATTCACAGGAATTTCAGTCAGTTTGCTGTTCAAATTCATTTTTGTTTTACTTTCAATTTAAATTAGATTACTACAACATTTCCGTGTGTTTTACTTTTTAATTTCAGTCAGTTTTACTTCTCAATGTCAGTCAGTTTATTTTCTTTTTCAATTTGCGTGGGTTCTACTTTTCTCAACACATAATATGCATTTAGTTTTACTGTCAGCTTAAATCAGATTACTTTTCCATATCCATCTGTTTTGCTTTTCAATTTCAGTCAGTCTTACTTTTGAATATCGGGTCAGTTTATTTTATTTTTCAATATCAGTATGTTCTACTTTCTCTATGCTTAATATGAAGTTGATACTATTGTTGTGGATGAATTATAAAGAGACCGTTTACAAAAAAAACTTCCAATCATGAGTAAAGCATTATGCCGGTATCGACACCGGTACCAGGAATCGAACCCGGGTCTCCTGCATGACAGCAAGTGTGCTATCCACTACACTATGGCGATCACCGTTCTACTCGTTTTTGGAAGTCATACTTATCGTAAAGTGTAAACGTATTCATATCACCGGCGCTCTCAGTCAATGCGAACCACGAGAGTGTCCTAGGTCTCCGATCAATATTTGGAATTTCGCAGACATTTATCTTTGGGGAAGATGTCATGGGTTAGAACTAATGAGTTCATAGTACGACTCACTTCGAGTCGTGCGCTGCCTTGCAAGTTGCAGGTGGTGCTGGATCCCGGGATTTCAATTCGGTATTTGGAAGTCTGAGAGGTCTCTTTCGAATTCTACGTTAAGAACAAGAATAGTTTACAGAATAGTAGCCATATTGCACTGTTGACAAGCTGTATAATAGTTGAGTGGTGTGCTTAATAAGATATCACAACTCGTTATAAGACGAACACTGAAAATTATCGTCGTATTATCCTTTATTGTGCGGTTTGATTGTTTGATAACAATTTATCTTCAGTTTCATTTCAGAATAATAAAAATAAACAGACTTGTGTTTGGTTTTTATTTCACAGAGTGAACTTTATTCTGGCGCTCTTTTTATCAAAACAATAGTTGGATGGAATCTCTATGCGGGAGTTGCATTCTTACTTGTGATCGCTCTTGTCTTCACAGCACTTGGTATTATTGTTTGTTACTTATAACATTTAAAAATATTTGTAACAGCACAATATTATATGTTCATTGTAATAGTGTGCTTAGAAGTATTTAATAATCACCATGCAGCTTGAGTGTTGACATGCATTGTATCAGATATTTCAGATCATGTAGAGTTAGCCAATGTCTCCGATTTAAATCTGTTTAAAATTGCTGATTGAAGAGACGATTCGGAAATTGTAATTTTCAACATGCCTGTTTCGTCAACAAATGCCTTTTAGTTGTAGCTACATGACCATAGGTTTCTAGCATTTTGAATAAGTCTAAATAATTCCCGGTCACTTTGAATATTAATCAACTGATACCTATAGAATGGATCTGATGCAAATTAGCAGATAATTATTTGATAAAACTCCACAGCATTGAAGAATTGTATAGCAATCAAACATTTAAATAAATCATTATGATAAAGAATAATTAATCAGGTTTTAAGCCTGTTGTATCATACCGAACTGATTGTTTATTCCTCAACCTACTAAGTTATGTCTTCTGTCATAACTTCACTCAAGCCATATAATATCAAGTCATGCAGTTAGATTCCTGATCGGCTAAATGCATTTAAAACGATCAACTATAGTTTATTTAAGATTGTTACCTTCGTATGATTTCTTACTTGCAGGTGGTTTGCAAACTGTCATACTAACGGACGCACTTGCTGTTTTCGTGATGATCATTGGCGGATTGACTCTCACTGTCCTCGGTTAGCAGTACTATAAACACAATGCAAACTATATTTACTACTAGAATTTAACTATCATGATTGTCTGGACTCTGAACAGCAATTAGATACATTTCAATTTCTTAGTTATTCCTTAGTCATTCGTTTCCTTAGTTATTTATCGTTCAAATACTTTGTGATGCCCTTTATAGTTAAACTGTTTAAAGCTTCGAAACTGTACGATGGCTTTTTCCTTGAACTTGGAAGAATGCAAAGGACATGTTGCAACTACTGTAGTCAAATTATGACTGCTATTGCAGCTTGTTTTTATTTATTGTAGTTAATTTATTTAGGCCTAACGTGTTTACTGTTTCATTAATTTTGTTTAATTTATATTGCTTGCTTTTGTTGTGCACGTTCTTGATTTTAGATGAATATAATGTTGCACATAATATTGCACACAATGGTTTGAGAAAGGTTTAAGGTATATAATTATTCTCTGGTTAGAATAGCGTTCTTCGGGTGTCATATAACGTTGCATTTCAGCTTTAGAAAACTGACGTTATAAAGATTTTGGTTTACTTTCCTAGTAGTCAAATACCCGTGAATTTTTAAAAATGTCGTTACCAGTATGTTACATTAATTCAAAGGGTTTATCCGTGTTGGTGGCATGGAAGCACTACGCTACAAGTACATGCGAGCTGTGTCTGATTACACGATGAATAACCTTGCAAACAGTTCCTGTGGTTTACCTCGAGAGGACGCTTTCCATATCTTCCGTGACATCGTTCACGCGGATTACCCGAGTCTTGCCACATTCCTGAGGACCACACTAGGAGCACTGTGGTATTGGTGTGCTAATCAGGTTTGTCTGCGTGGTAGATTATGATAGTAGATCAACGGGGGAGAATATTTTTTCTGAAATACCTTTGGGTGATTGAATAATTATTTGGTTCAATTTAACAGTGCTGCTGATGCATTTGATGCATTTCTTTCAAGCAGCGACTATAATTGTTGAAAGTATGTCTGATAAAGTGCTACCGGCCTGCTAACGATCTTGGACGTCAGATTTGAATGCTTATTTAATATAGCTTGACTCCATGAAATAACACGTCTTTTAGGTTGGATCATACTTCCTTATTCTGCTCTGGGTTATAATAACAAGTTCCGATAAAATTTGAGTAAAGCCGTTCAAAAATATCCGTTGGACTTCTTCGGACGATAAAAGCAGCAGAAACTTGACGGTAATCGTCCCAGTTGACTAAATCATGAGGAATTGGCAATATCAGATACTTTTTTAATACGAGGACTGTTAAATATGACAAGCATGAAGTCAATGAACACGTGAAAATGAATCAAAAGTCAGTAACAAAGTCATTAGTAAGGTGACACAAGGTGAATGTTGTCAAGCAAATGAAGGATGAAAGAATGAAATGAAAGAAACAGCACTCCTATTCACACTTATGATATTATTATAGATTGTATTGTATGCAATTCATTTGCGACAAGCTCCTTTCCAATCACGAGTAAAGCGTTATGCTCAAACCAGGAATCGAACCCGGATCTCTTGTCAAACAAGCAAGCATGCTAACCATTCCACCATACGGGCCTCCGGCTCTAATTGGTCTTGGAAGTAATACCTATCGCAAACGTCAACTACACAACAACAACTATCTGCTCAACGCTTCCGAGTCTTCTCGCAGTTTTGAACTGCTTGGATCAATCGTGACAGCTCGCTATGGGCAACCCAATAAGAGCAAAACTATTTACTTGCAGATGTTGTTGGTAGGTGTTGGTACAACGAGCTTTAGCTGCTAAGAACTTGTCACATGCAAGAGGCGGCGCCGTTCTTGCTGGATACCTGAAACTGCTTCCGCTGTTTATGATGGTGTTTCCTGGAATGATTAGCAGAACATTATTCCCTAGTATGTAAATATATGTTATTCGGGATAAACGCAAAATATGATAAATTTAAAATATATAAATTAATGTACTTGCTACTGACTATTTCTCGAAATAAGCTGATTAATTAAGCAGTTTAGATATAAAGATTTAAAAACAAACGAGAAAATGATTCACCATCGCCAAGATGCCTAACAACTTTCTCTGTGAAAATGTCATTAATGCTGAAAAGTTTTATTTCGGGCAATATAGTGCAATTATAAAATAAAAATTGATGAACTAAATTTGCTCACAAAATGTATGTATCGTGAACCTTAGGGATTAGACTACAGTGTATGGGTTCTCAGACAATGATAAAAAGCAACAAATGTGACAAAGCCAGATTTTCGGTCCTATGAACAGCAATTAGCCCATTACTAAATGCTGCATGATTATTGTATTTCTAGTATGTAAAGTTTCACTGTTGGGATAAACTGTTGTACCTTTGGTTAGAAATTATTTCAGATTCTAGAATGTGCAAATTGATGCGTGTTTATATATATATATATATATATATATATATATATATATATATATATATATGTGACACTTCGTAGCTCGATATAATGTCGTACTGATTTGTATCAATGACTATGCAAAGCTTATAATATTTACTACAATAATATGATAATAAAAAATAATCCTAACCATAATCATGCATGATTAAAATGTGCATTGTAAAAGTAAATTATGTGACAAATGATTAATAATCAAGTTTATCAACCATGTCGAGCTTTCTCACTTACAGAATATCATCAATGCATTCTCGCTCACTCACCGTCATCACTGCATTCTCACTTACTAACCATCATCACTGCATGATCAGTTGCTCACTTACGGACCATCGTCACAGCATATCGCTTACAGAAAATCGTCACTGCATGATCACCTTCAAACCAACGCCACAGCATTTTTGCTTGCATATCACCACCACTGCACTGTATCTTACCGACTATCATCACTACATGATCATTTACCAAGCATATCACTGCACGATCACTTGCACATCGTCAATCACTGCATGCTCACTAATGCACGGGATACAAAATGCTTGGTTCTGATATGTTTGCTTCCATTTTCATGTTAATATGTTTATTAATGTGTATGCATATACTGTATGTGGAGTGTTGTGAAATGTATTATTTGCTAACTATTACAGTAATTGTAAATAAGTGTACTCACGTAGAAGAATTGGAATTGTGCAATTTATTTTGCAAACGAAGTGGGGAATGGCACGACAAAGGTTGGTCACCTATGTTCCAAAGGGTTTAGCATAAATTTATTAAAATGGATCATTAAGAGGGAAGCTGCTAAAGACCCAGATTTGGTAATTTAAGTCAAATTTCTGCTGTAAATCAAGGTAAATCGAACGAAAATCGTTGGCGGATGGGACCCTGCGTCAGCCCTCTCCGGACGAGTTTTCCCGCTGCCCCAGACCCCATAGGTAATTTATCCCACGGATGTAGTCATCATTTCATTTGGGACTGGACATTAAAAAAACATATTTTTAAAATTTTCCTCTGCGGGTTGAATACCTAGAAAATGTAACGACCTTTAAATAAAATTCTTCACCATTCACAAAACATCATACATTCTAGGTAAAAAATGTCGGGGAGGTTTTGAACCCACCCCCCACCCCTGAAATACATTCCTGACCCCCTCTGCCTCCAGGCCATCGTGACCTGACGACGCTATTTCATAATCACCATTGTTTGAACAGTAAATATACTGACCTACAATAATCCGACCCGCTCATGAGACTATTCTGATAGTTTAAGGCGCACGTCTGAGTTTTGGCCACAACAGGTTCAGAGCTGATGCAACGCGTTGTGTTCAGGAAGTCTACAATTTATATCAATTAACACATTAACATTACGAAGTTTGAGCACAATTATGGTAGCAGTATTCCCTAGTAACAAATATCTGCTTCATTAAAATGCGAATACTAAGATAAAACTTGCATCATATGATACTCAATTAAGTACCTGAAAGATTATTTTGTTATATAACTCTGACAAAATCAATTTTAAGAAAAAAGAAATTTTACAAATGTATCTCCTCTGTTATACGGATGGGGGTTAAATAATATCACTTTATCAGAGTTGGACGTTGGTCACTTTTTCTGACCTGACCCGAACCCACGGCCTCTCTAGTCTGACCCAACTCGACCCTATCCACTGAATATCCGACCCGACCCACGGGTCACTCAACAATCCTGACCCGACCTGACCTACGGACTTTCTTACCCAACTCGACCCTGAACACCTACACAATAAAATAAAACATATTTCAGTCAATTTTTCTGTGAAATTTATAATCTATATATTGCGTGGTTTATTTTAAACGTTTCTTTCTGATTAAAGCTGATGCATATTAAATTATAATTTTATTTTGAAACAATTCTGAAAGTGCACACAATTGTTATACTCTCGTCGTTGCCCAAATGAACGTTTGTGAAAAATAAATGTTAGGTCTCTAAGCAATTGACAATTACAGGAAATTGTATGATGACGGAAACTTTTGGAAACTTAAATAAAATGTAATACAAGATAGAGGCCAATTAGTCTGAAAAAGCTATTTTAATAAGTATGATATCAATTTGATAAATCTGTGCAAATTTTATAAATGAGTATTATATACTATAGTTGTTATACATAATTTTGTGTATATTAGCCGTGGACACATTTCTCTCGAAATTCAAGCTTCTATATACAGTATGCATTCAAAACAAGAAGTACTTCTATTACATCTTAAATCGAAAAAATATGACATGATATCTTATTAAAATTGTCTCGGGTCAAGACGGGCCATGATTCTGTGACCCAACCCGACCCATGGATTCTCTGACCCACGGACCCGACCCACTGAGATCGGGACCCGACCCGACCAGCCACATTTTCTATAAATGCAGACCCGACCCGACCGAACACGACCCAACCCAAGAGTCGGGTCGGGTCGACCCTACTCGTGTCCAACTCTGCACTGCACACTTCTACAAAGTACATGTCGAAAGAAACGACTAAAGCTAGTAATCTATTAGGGGCTGTATAATGAGTGTAGATTTTTGTCACATGCTCATTGACGGATGACGATGGGTTAGATGCGCGTGCCTTCGCTACCGAATCAAAGAGCATGCCAATGTTTCTCTGAGGAAGATAAATTAAAAAATTTCGTCCATGGATTTACTGTCAGCAAGGGCATTCAGTCAACTAAATTTAGCTACAATGAGCTCTCATAGTTATCAGTTGAAGATCTATACCTATGCACAGCTCGGACAATCTGCGAAGTAACTTTTGGAATATAGACGCGTAGTGGTGACGAAAAAATGATCATCAAAAATATATAGTATTACCCTTTCTGCCGTCAGTGCAAAGGTAATTGATACCGTCGCGTTGACCCTTCCATGTTATCATAACGTCAGTGTTGCTGTCCGTACAACCAGCCTTGTTCAAGCACGATTGAATACTTTCAACAGCATTACTACAATACACAAATGAGAAAGAAGTTATCTTAGACAGTACAAATCGTTGCTGTTATAACAATAAAACGCCGATGTCACACCGGTGTCAATATCGGAATGGTAAATTCATTACCCGCGTTTATGATAAAATTTCACATTTCATAATTTTTCTCAATCCAACCATATCGATTCCTCAATCGAATAACGCCCTAGCTACATTTTTAATTAAAATTGAATTGTTTACATTTTTAAACCAGAACAGTGCGATCCATAGCTGGTAAAAATCTGTAACCGTTTGTTCAATCCTACTGGACAATGTTTGACCTTATTTTTTGTGAAAAAGTTATATCTACAACGTTTATCTTCTTCGGTCTTATAACTCCTAACTACATGTTACATAGTTAGTGGGTTATTGCGCGGAAGTAAAAGCCCCTCATTACAACACTAATATCGTTAAAGGGTTTTGCAATTAAGTGGATACCAAAACTACAGCACCATGTTGTAGATAGTTGGCTATTTCATAATTACAATTATATCTTACATTAGTTGGGGGGGGGTGTATTTAAAGAAACAAAAAAGTCTTAAAACTGAAAGATTAGCGGCGCATAAAAGGGGCAATAACGCGGAAACAAAGGCCCTTAACTACAATCACCAGTGCAGTTAGGGGATTGTGCCGATGTTACCTTTCTTCTTTGGATAAAGATAGAAACAAAATGTTATTGTTTGTATATAGCTTGTCACGACAGAACTATATTAATGCCTAGCATCTGGCCTAGAATCAGCGCATTTGGTACAACATCTGATTCGACGCTACTGAAGACCAGATTTGAATTAAGATTTGTTCATCCCAGAAATTCCCAATTTCATTCTGTTAATCGTGGTCAGAGTAGCATCTTTCTTGATTCAAGTAATTTGAAGATACGCTTTCAACCATGTGTATCCAAGGCTATAATATTGATGAAACTTTTGACAATGATGATATAATGATGATGATGAATATACTGACGGTGATTACAATAATGTCAATTATGACAATATGACAATTATGCCAATGATGACTATGAGGACACATGATTTTATTTATTTAGCAGTTAAGCCCATTAAAGTTGGCACACAAATATTGAAAAGAGTATTACCTTTAAATAGCTAAAATGAAGGATTCAGCAGACTAAATTTCATTTTTATCATGCTTTCTTTCACAATAAATCATTTACAGTGTAAAGTGCACAAATTGTACGTTCTTTGAAAGCATACATGTAGGAATATAATCTAAATTGTAGCCTAAACTGAGCACGAGCTCCGAGAGTTAACACTTGCAAATGAAAACACGACAGAACGAAGCTATTGATTGCAAGATAGTTCTCTATAAAGTAGCTTGCAAAACGATGAACACATATTGAACATAATTGATGATTGATTGATGCTGGCGACCTGAATTCTGGTAATGCCATGACAATTGTAATTTTGTCCGTTGTTAAGTGTATGTATTCATGTAGTCATGTGTTGCCATTATAGCCTTTCAACATCATGCACCTTCTAGTAATTGGATTCTACACCCCGAGTGCAATGATTTCATTGAATAAATAACCATGACAATATTAGATTAAAATATTAATAAAATATAAAAGGTGCCATACCGAGTAGCATTGACACTTACAAGATGATGCAAGTGGATACGATTATTCAATACAGAATAAATAATGACTACATTTTCAAGATTAAAAATCTACCCACTAGTCTACAATAAAATATTGTCCATTAAGTTATACAAACCTGCAGATGGCATTCAAATCCGGGTCCGTTGTATTTGTTGAATTCAAAAACGAAAGAAGCTGCTGAGAGCAATCAGCATATGTAATCATAGTGCATTCCGCATCCACACCTGTTGCAGTAGAAACCAAACCATTTAAACAATTGTAGTTTTTTACGAAAGTTGCAAATATGCAGTGCCAAAAAATATTCGTAGTATTAGTTCTGAACATGTTCATGGTATATATTGGGCTAAAAATAATCACAAGAAAAGTAAGTAAAAAAACTGATTGCCAACGTGAAGATTTTATGTTTAACTACTTGTCTAAATGTTAGCCGACTAGAACGGATAATTCTCTTTATATAGCCTATTCAGAAACAAGCCGTTTATATCAGAGCAATGTCCATTTAAACGACAATAAGCTGTAATTCGACTTTGGCTCAGATTAATTGAAAATCAACATAATCACTGCTTTTAATTGTGCTCTAAAGTTCAAAGCATGCAACTAATCAGTAATTATAATTTACAGCGTATTCATGTGTGTGCATGTATGTAATGTATGTACTGTACATACAGTGTGTTTATATGCATACATGTAAATTTATATGCGTGTATTTATGATTTATTATGAATGTATGTATGTATGTATGCACATGTACGCATATATGTATATACATATGCAGATATGCACTGTGTATGTTTGCAATGTATATCCCCATTGTTTGCAGCACACATATGAACAACAAAAATAAACAAAACAGGCATCACGATAGGCAATAAAAATAGTACGCATGTCGACAAACATTTGAATAACAGATTGTTCATACGAACTACTTAACATTATACATCTAAACTAGTAGTTGTAATCATTTTTTTTCTGCGGATGTCTCCCTTTTGTATGAATCAATTTGTTAATCCTCCATCAGATCTGAGTTTTAAACCTGTAGGTTGCATCTGACCAACCGAGTGATAGAAATACAGTACCATCGATTACATCGAAATTCAACGCACACTGCAGCAAATCAAGCTACTGTATCTTATAAGTGAAAACTAAAAGAAATCAGAAATTTGTGTGAAACATCCGAGCAACAAACCTGTCATAGCCAGCAACGACGCCGTGACGATGAACAAAGTGATGTTAATTGATCCGGTCATTCTAGCGTGATTGCTTTCCGTTTTATAGTTCTCTGTTTTCAATCTGAAAGACCAATTCAATTTGATTAAACACATGCCATATATATTTAGCAACCTACTATATGTAGTTACAATACAAGTAGTTACAAACACGTCTGATCTTCATGGAGACCAGATAGATTGACCAGTCTAAAGTCCAGCTTACTCTGTTCATTTTAAAGCACTTCAATCTATTGCAATATTTGCATTTATACTGTAGGCTAGTTTATATATTAATTATCTGTTGTATTAATCATTGGTTGCATATTTGCTGAGTAACTGAAGTTACTACCACTACTACTACTACTACTACTGACTCCCACAACTCCAGCATAAATGTATTTATGCAAGGATGGGCGGATAGTGATACATAAAAAATCACCCTGTAATTCATCCAAGGCGCGTTTCAGGGCAACCAATGCGGACAACAGTCTCGCCAAGGCTTGAAGTCGAGTCAAAATATAACCAAGTCATTCAACCAAGTCAAGTCATTCAACCAAGTTATACTGCATAACATTAAGTTAAGTAGACTACTTATTTTCAACGCCATTTTTCAAACGACGACTTTAAAAAATAACATTGAATTGCCTGCATAGTTTTACTGATTTATTCACTCGAACGATGTTATATAGTTTCTATATTTTTTCGTTGCTTTTCTTTGTTTTGGTCAACAAACATTTAACCCCACGGATCCTTTAAGAACAATCACATCATCGATCCATCTCTATTGAATGATGACGTATATTAAAAAATATCAAAGATATCCCCGTCACGATATCAGGCTGCGTATATTTCTTTAAACTTTGAATAGGCTTAACTAAGCAAGAAAGCTCAACGATCATAATCTGCTGTGAGATGACATGCTGTAACTACTTTTCATTTTATTTATTATTATTATTTTTACGCAATGCAGTATATATTCATACTAATGCTTCTTAGACAGTCAGTATCACCACAGAAACGTGTAGATAAATTATATCTACTCTCCAGCAACTACGTACCGGTTGGCAACGAAACTATATATAGTGCGATCCTAGCACATTCATAACTTCCCACTGACCATTGTTGCGTGGCGAAAATAACGTCACAATTATACTTATTCTGAAACCTGTTCAAAACACGTGTATCATTACTGCGTGCGAACTGTAGCCGGATACGTGCGCAGTTGTGCAAACATACCGCACTGTGAGGTCAAGAGCAACTCTAGAACAGGTAAACAGGTTTACAATAATTATAACAGTAGTTGCATTGTACACGACGTAGTAGTGATGACGTTGTCTAAGGCTGTTCGTTATCCGGTGTTATACACACCGGAACAAGGCTGTGTTGATGTTGTTATTCATCGATGATATTGTCAGACTAGGTCACACATCATCGATTCATGGCCGTTAACCAGGCGCGACGGCGGTCTGCAGGCAGTGCCAAGCACTGCACGAACCAGCCGCTAAAGCTTTGGCTCACTACACTCGCACTTGAGCACGCAATAACAGCATTGTCTAGCTGCAGCGTCATTGTGCTATGGTGAGAAGGAAGTTGACACTATTGGTTGAAGCTGGTGAACTGGCATTTCGAGTACGAAATTGTCAATAAGGCAGAGTCAACGAGGAAGAAGTATGTTGCAAGACCACGGAGATTAGTCAGCCAGGCTTCTATATTTCTCTACGCACGTAGGCAAAAACTGGATAAATCCTGTATAATATGGAAGGTGACACTGCAGAGCATATGTCACATGAAATGTGACCTGATACATAGTGAATTTGTGACTACTGTGGATATACCATGTTAATGTCAAATGTCGTCGAATCGTGCGCTATAGACAGGTTCGACGGACGTCTGCTGCCACTTTTATTGATGTAGACACTGAGGCTTTGGATTGGCTGCCGCACTATGTCCGCACCTGGTCATGCGAAAATAACATCATTAGATGTCATATAGAGCAATCTGTGCACTCAATACAATGTACATGGACGGAACGTCACATATAAGTATCTAGGCCCATATTATAGGTGGCGTATCAGAGGCTATGGAAGCTAAACCCCAACAAACTAAAAAACAAATTATGGATTTGGCGCTTTAAAATGTGTCCAAGATCCC
>JAQFYQ010001000.1:0-14491 GCA_034694885.1 Buchholzia appendiculata | reverse complement strand
AACAAAGGTATAATCATCTAGGCCTATTATACCTTTCCTATCTAACAAAGGTATAATCATCTAGGCCTATTATACCTTTCCTATCTAACAAAGGTATAATCATCTAGGCCTATTATACCTTTCCTATCTAACAAAGGTATAATCATCTAGGCCTATTATACCTTTCCTATCTAACAAAGGTATAATCATCTAGGCCTATTATACCTATGCTATCTAACAAAGGTATAATCATCTACTATACCTATCCTATCTAACAAAGGTATAATCATGTACTCTACCTATCCTATCTATCACAGGTATTATCTACTTTACCTATACCCATCTTTTAAAGGTAGGCCTATGATCATCTATTATCCCTATCGTGTCTATCTCGGGTATTATCTACTTATTACAATAGGCATACATGTCTAATTGTTTATTCAGCAGAGCCTGTATAGCTGTACAGTTCAGCATCAAAATACATCCAATGCAGTATTTTGTGCTCGGCTCACGATCAGTGGTATCATCACTTGTGGACAACATTGAACAAATTCCGTGCAGGACAGGGACACTGCAGAGCCTGAAATAAGATATGGGGCCTTACTACCAGTGACCTCTGTGACTGTGGAGACATCCAGACTAGGTCACACATCGCCGATTCATGCCAGATAACGAGGCTCGATGGTGGTCTGCAGGCACTGCACGAGGCAGCCACCAAAGCTTTGGAATGGCTGGCTCACTACACTACTCTCATTTGAGCATACATTAATAATATTGTGTTAGAATATTATACTAAGCACTACTGTTTAAGGATTTTGTTGTTGCTTGCAAATATCGTAGCAACAGAATATTGCTGAAACCTAGTGGTTTTATTATGAAACTACTGATATGTGTCTTAGGAGCACATTAAGCATTAAATTGATGATGCGATGTTGTAATTTACCTTTTGAATCTGAATCAACTTTGTTTCAGACCGCCTCTTCGATGGGTCACACGACATCAGTCCAAACTTCTCGTGAGGACTCGGTCAAGACGATACAGCACGACAATACTGCGAAGCATTCAGCAGAGTGACTTGAAGTCTCTGCGGACGCTTCTCAGATCAGACTCTAAAGTTGCACGACTCCTCATATCAAGCATTGAAATGGAAACAGGAAGTTCCGACGAGGCAGGTGTCATTGAGTCTGGCCGAAAGACTCCTCTATTTGCCGCCGCCGAGCAACGGGATCCTTCAATGTTGAAGTTCTTCTTGGACAGTAATCCCGATCCAGATCAACTCATGTCGGTGGATCGCGGGTCCGGCGACAGCTCCATACACGCGTCAGCTCGGCTCGGTGTAATAGAGAATGTGGAGTCATTGCTAGATGCAGGTGTAGATGTAGATTGTCGTAATCGTGATGGTTGTTCAGCTCTTCATATAGCTGTGCTCAACAGTGATTGTGCACTTGCTGGGCTCCTTATAGCACATGGCGCGGACTCTTCCCTACCGGACAACAGAGGAAACAGCCCATTGCATATTGCAGCCAAACAGGGTCACTTTCAGATGTTCAAATTATTGCTTTCATGTAGCCGGTCAAATATTTGGCAGGAAAACTCGGACGGGTTTCTACCAGTGCACGTGGCTGCCAGAGCTGGGCATACGAACATTGTACAACTTTTGTGTTCAGTGGACTTGAAGAATGTGAACATTTGTACGAGCCAGTTTGCTGGCGTCCACTCAAGGATGGAGGCGCCGCTTCATCTCTCGGCCGAGCAGGGTCACGTCGAGACGGTTACGGCTCTACTGGAGTTGTTTGGTGCCGATGTGAATGTGAAAGACTCGTCGGGAAACACGGCTCTGCATCGTATCGTGTCGAGTCCACATAGGTCGGGACTGATGCGAGACATGGAGTTCTTCAAGGCTACAGCCATGGAACTCATCAAGCACAAAGTCGCAGTGGATGACACAAATAACGACGGACAGACTGCGTTGAGTTTGTCCGCTGCGAATGGATTTCCTGTCATTACTCGCTTGCTGCATAAAAGAGGAGCCGAGCACAATCCTTTCACCATCGAGCTGGGTTCATTGTCTGGAACGGAGAGCGATGAGCCGAGTTTAGAAACTTCAGAAACGATTCCGGTTCAACCGGCTTCGGTATCTAGTGGGATTGCTGGACCACATTCATCTGATTTACAGCAGAATGTTGAAAGCAGGAGTGAAGGAATTGTTACTAAGCAAAAACAAGATTTGTCTACACGTCGTGCAAAGATGGATTCATCACCTGGTTTTCCGGAACCAAGGTATGTGGCTCGAAGCATCGAGAACGAGATCTCATCATTTACTGTAACGCAGAGTCGAAGCGCTGAAAGAATGTGCATCACATTCGACAAAAGTCCTCCGGCTATGGGTCGGAAAACTAGTTCTTCAAAGAAGCCCGTGCATAAAGCTGATGAAGTAGAACGTGAGAGTGTGTCAGTCGGTGCTACTGCTGCTACTCCAGCTTCAGGTCAGCAGCGACCTTCTCTGAAAGAGGAATCCAAACTGTCAGAAAATCTTAACGCATGGTTACGCGCAGAGTCGAGCCACGGACCGTCTTTCACATTAGAAGATTTCAATTTGGATTCTTCTGTCGCTGAATTGGCATCTCCGTTTGGCTTAGAGGATCTTGATAATTTCCAGTATTCTTCTTCAAGACTCCAGAATAAATCTCCATCTGGATTTGTGAGCGAGGGCGGAGGTCTGCGTCAGTTAAGGATGCAAGTGATGGGCGAGGTGCCTAAAGCGTACAATCGTTTTCAAAAGGATTCAGCTCGCCGCGCTTTCATGGCTGCCGATCCTGTCGGTATTGAGAGAGTATATAACTACGAGAGTCGATCATGCATATCGCTATCCAGTATGCCAGAGTTTACTTTCCCACCTGGAGAGACGGGCATGAGGCGACGGAGTGAATGGAGTGAACCTCTAGTTCCTGTGTTTGATTCCAGAGCGAAATCTCTGAGTGTTGCTTCTGGCAGTCAACCATCATTGGATGTCTCTGCTTCTTCTATTCCTGTCAAGAGCAAGCATACGAGGGGATATGAGCTCATTGGACCATACGCAAAGCCGTACAAATCTTTCGGGAAGATAGAAGTTGATGTAGGGGCGCTGGAAGAAGCGTTGCTGGATGATAACCTTTCATATGAGATAGTCGGAGATGACATCGCTATGGAACAGTTCTCGCAAGATATCGAAAGCGACGTACATGACTTGTCTGTGCTGGGAGCACATGATGATCTTTCAAAAGATGATTCCTCTATGTTTGACAGGGAGCCTAAGTTGGAACCGAGTGAGATAGTTGATGTTAAGCATGATCCATTAATTACTGTGCAAGACGTTTCTGAAATGGAATATAAAGAGGATGAATCGATGGATGCTAGAATGTTGTCCTATGATGAAGACACTACGGAAATGTCAGCTTCACCTGCTAAGCAGAGGCAACTAATTCAAGGGAAGCGCATTAAGACTTTGGAAAATGAAATCGAGTCATTTCAGAAGGAAGATTTCAATATTGTAGGTGATGATCAGCGATTTTCAGATTCGTCACCGACTCGAACGATTACGGGCCAATCTGGCAACCTTCTGACAATGGTTCATGGATATCAGGCAAGAGGAAAAAGTGCTAAGGACAGTGCTAGTGGCGCCAGAAAATCTGATGACGCGGCTTTAGTTAGGCCGATAAATGCGGCGAAAAGTACTGAGCATGTGGAAGAACAAGTTACTGAGCCTGCATATGATAAAGTGAAGGCAGCGCCAAAGAAAAAGGAGCAGATTCTAAAGACAGGCAGACCAACAGGTATTTTGAAAGGAGCACGAGTTTCTGAAAGAGATGTAACTGCGGATAATCTAGTAAGTCAACCTGCGGAGAATGTGGATGTATCTGCTCAACAGAAGGTAAGCGATGAAGCATTAGACAAAGATCGGCGTCAGTTGGTTGCTGCCAAGACGCTGGACACTGATGCTGTTCGCACAAAGTCTCAGCAAGTAATTAAAGAATCACAATTTCCTGCAGGAACTAAAACTGATGTAGGCATGCGTGTGGATTTAATGCAGTCTGAGCAACTCAAAACTACCGATAAAACTTCGAGAGACTCAAAGAAAAAACGTGTACACAAGAAATCTGACGTTTCTCGGCATAAAGAACGAACGGACGAAAATGTATCTGAGCCCGTCTTTGATGCCGGACAAAGCGCGACAGGTGATCGTTTAGTGCCTGAAAGAGTGCAAGAAGTTCCACTTGCTTCAAAGCAGGAGAGACAGGTAGAAACATCTGAACCAATAGATGAAGAGAAAGTTGTTGCAATTGTTGATGATTCTGATGAAGAGACCTTGCAAGGTGCAGTGGGTGGTACACAGAAAACACCGACTGTTGAGCCACCAGGCAAATCTTTGAATCTTCGATCTCTTTCGAAGCCGCCCGTGGGTGTGTCAGTTCACCAGGATCTTTGGGAGGAAGCAATGACAGGAGAACCTCTAGCATCATCAGAAACTATCTATGATGCCAGTGTTTTCCATGAACCTGGCACAGAGCGGTTTCATTATGACATGACATCTGAAGATGTATATGTAAGAGGTAGTCCCAGTAGATCATTATTACCTCAGTCGGGTAAACAGGTTCAGGATGCTGCTGTTGCATCACAGTCCCCGAATGTAACAAGAGAAACTGCTATTGATGATGAATATGAGTTATCTGTAGGTAATAAATCCAAGGAGACTGCGATTGATGACGATTTTGAACTGTCATATCAGGAGAGTGAGCAGACTGCAGTTGAATCCAGTACAAATAGGGATGCAGTCGTTTTGAAACAGGAAAAGGCGAAGTTCAAGAAATTTGACGATGCAGCTAGTGATGTGGATAACATGATCTCAGGCACATCATTGGCAGAGAGCAGTTCCGCTGCAGTACATCCAGGTGGTAAAGAAACGGACACAGTTCGCATGGGAGGGACAGCAATGGACACTGAAGAATCAGAAGTACCTGAACGGAAGAAGTTAGTGAAATCGGATACAAAAAAGAACGGAAAGAAGCACTCTAAGAAACCACCCTCAGATTCAGCTTTGGATGCACCTATGATCACATCCGTTGAACATGAAACGACCGAGGTAGTGTCAGCTGAAAAGTTGCAGAAAGTAAAGAAGAAAGGAAACCTGCCACGGTTTGGTTATGACCTAGAAGTTGTGGCAGAGGAAAACATTCTTCACGAGATATCAGCTGATCATCAGCATATCACTTCCACTGATGTGGATCAAGTGCACCTGGAAGAACCTCAAGTGTTAACACAGACGCAGGGCGATGAAATGTTTGAACCTTTGGAAGTGGAAAGGGTTCGGATAGAAACGAGTATCGATGATGACTTTGATCAGCTCAATCATGAGCTAACAGAAGCTGTTGGAACTGTTGGAGTAAAACCTCCTTCAGCTGATGTAGTTGCCAGTACTGAGGTTCAGCTTGATACTGCTAGGGCTGTAGTAGTCACTGAAGATGATCAAAGCTTTGACCCAAAAATTGGACAAGATGTGAACACAAAGGTCGCACAGGCTGAAGTGAAGAAGACAAAGGTGCCCAAACGTAAAGTCAGACATTCATATGAACCAGAGGTACCCGATGATGATGCTGAAAAGAAAGAGGGACAACCTGCATCAAAAATTCAGGAGTTCGTTGACGAAAGAATGGATACTTTAATTGAGCAAGGTGTTGAAACCGAGAAGGCTGTGGGTGGAAAAGTAAAATCACACCAGCGTGTGCCAAAAAAGAAACAGTCAAGACCATCGCTTCCTTCTGCCTGGAAAATAGAGTCGGAAGATATCGGCTTGGAGCCTGCAGCTGCTGAGTCTGTAATCCCTCATTACATGGATGAACCACTTGCATCTTCTGCTCCTCCTGGGGGTACAGATGTTGATGATGATATGTCTATCGAGCAGCAAAGTGTGAGTGTTGATAAGAATGTGATATACGATCCTACTACCGGTAGTCCTGTTGTTGGATTGAGTTCGACAGTTGACGCTAACCTGATAGCATCTGTGCCAATGAAATATCCTACAGTTGCTGGAATGCCGCAACCTGGAGAGACGGATATCGATACAGTCTGTATGGAAGAACCAGGTCAGGTAGAGGAGGAGAGCAGTCAAGCAAACCTTGGAAGAACCTCCAAAGTAACCAAAACAAAGAGGATAAAGAAAACTCCTCGTGAACAAGAAAATTTGTCGGGTTCACCTGTTACGGAACCTTTTGAAACTGAGGGTACTGCCAAGGCGGCAAGTAAGAAGCGCAGTAAAGCTGAAACTCATAAACCACTTGCATTGTCTGATGTAAAAGTTGAAGAAATTCCTTTAATTGGCAGTCGTGAGCAAACGAACATAACCGATTCTGATCGTAAAGCAACAATACAGAAGCCACAACGGGATCCAAGCAAAGCACAGGCTGATGTTGAAGCTGGTCTAAGATCTGCTGGAGTTGAAAAGGGAAGGATTAGTTTTGAAACGAGTATCGATGATGACTTTGAGCAGCAGATGCTTCATGCCACGAGCTTCAGCACAGCTTCCGAAGTAGATCAGTCATTTGAAGCTGGTGCATCAGCCGGCTTGGACGATCCAGTGGATTCTGCGAAGCACTTGCAACAAAAGAAACTGAAGACTCGTAAACATAAAGGCAAACAGAGGCAAGATGATGTACCTGAGGCTGTAACTGTAAGAACTGGCGTTGAAACGAGTATCGATGATGATTTTGAAGTACAGCAGCTTGAATTAGCTGATGCTGTACAGGTTGCTGATGAAATTGCACCTACTGAACCTGCAGCTCGTGGTGAGAAGAAAACAAAGATTCCCAAGCGAAAGGATAAACGAACGAGTGAACCCATGGAACATCTAGTTCAAGAAGGTCTTGTACATTCTAGACCAGACGTTCAGCCTGGTGTGAGCCATGACAAAACAGCTGACTCTGATTTAATAGAACCTGTTGTATATATTGAAGATGAGGGACAGATTGTGGGCCCCCAGCAACCTCCGACAATTAAAGCAACGAGTATCGATGATGACTTTAAAGAACAGAAGCACGAATTGGATGATGCAGTAAAGCTTTCTGATGATGTTGTTTCCATTGAACAACCTAGAGCGCAGAAGAAAGTTAAGGTTCAAAAACGTAAAGACAAACGTGCAAGTGAGCCACTGGCAGCTCAAGAACCAGAAGGTCTTGTGCCTATTGAACCCGACATTCAGCCTGCCCAGAGACCTGACCAAGTGACTGACTTTGACTTGGTTGAACCTGTTGTACATGCCGAACAGAGTAGACTGATTGCCAGCCCACAACCGACTCCTGTTGGTATGGAAACGGGTATTGATGATGAATTTGAGGAACAAAAGCTTGAATTGGATGATGTATTAAAGGTTGCCGACGAAATTGTGAGCTCTAAACAATCTGGAACAAGGAAGAAAGCAAAGGTTTCAAAAATTAAAGACAAACGTGCGAGTGAACCACTGGAAACTCAAGAACCAGAAGGTCTTGTGCCTATTGAACCCGACATTCAGCCTGTCCAGAGATCTGACCAAGTGACTGACTTTGACTTAATTGAACCTGTTGTACATGCCGAAGAGAGTAGACTGATTGCCAGCCCCCAAGCGACTCCTGTTGTTATGGAAACGGGTATTGATGTTGATGAGTTTGAAGAACAGAAGCTTGAATTGGATGATGCAGTAAATATTGCAGATGAAATTGTGAGTTCTAAACAACCTAGAACAAAGAAGAAAACAAAGGTTCCAAAAGGTAAGGATAAACATGCAAGCGAACCGCTGGAAGCTCACGAAGCAGAAGATCTTGTGTCTTTTGAACGAGACATTCAGCCTGTCCAGAGACCTGACCAAGCAACTGACTCTGATGTTGTTGAACCGCTTGTTCGTACTGAAGACGGCAAACCGATTGTCAGCCTTCATCATACTCGTGTAGTTAAGGAAACGAGTATTGATGATGAATTTGAAGAACAGAAGCTTGAAGTAGATGATGCAGGAAAGATTGCTGATGAAATTTTATCTACAGAACAACCGCGAGCGCAGAAGAAAACAAAGATTCCCAAACGGAAGGACAAACGTGCAGTTAAATCCATGGAATCAGAAAGTCTTGTGATTGCTGAACAAGAAGATCAGCCTAGTCAGACAACCGACTCTGATTTAGTCGAACCTGTTCTATATGTGGAAGACGATAAATCGACTGCCATCCACCAGCAATCTGCTTCAGTTGCAGAACTACCAGCAGCAGATGGTAAAGAAAAATCAGTTCAACGTGCACCGAAGCAGAAACACGTGAGATTGGCAACTCGTGCTGAGATTATAGAGCCAGAAGTTGATTTCACTGAAGAACATCTTGGTTCTGAAGACGATGCTATAGCCATTGAAGGTATGGAGGAAGACTTTCCTGTGCAGGAACAGATTGAGCCTCGAGTGCTTGAGGGTGCTACAGATATGGAAGGAGGTAGAGAGGTTGCCAACTTGCCGAGATCTGGGCGTGAAGAGATGGATATGATAACTGCACCGATCAAGGATGCTCCAGACCCGGTGGTTGGATTCAGAACTGATGTTAATCAGGAACCTTTAATTCTTCCAAAAGAGCAGGCCGTTTTTCATGCCGTGGGAGAAACAGATGTTGATGCCATTTTCGGAGACGAGCCAACAGAAGAAGCTGAAGATTTTGAACAAACTGGTAAAGGAAAATCAGTGAAGCCGACTGTTGGAAAAAAGACTAAGAGGAAGTCATCTGCAGCAAAAGCTGAAAGTAAATTAAAGAAAGAAGTTCCTGTCGTGCGTGAGGCTGTTGAGGCAAAGGTATTGTCAGAAGAAAAAGGTTTGCAGGATTCTAATCTGGAAGAGCAGGACATTGGAGAAACAGTTTTAGAGACCGAAGAACATGCAGAGCGACCTGAATCAGCTGTGCAGAACGTGAGATCGCCTGATACTCTGAAAAAGATGAGAGCATCTTTTGAAACCAGCATTGACGACGACTTTGAAGAACAGATGTCCGTAATTCCTGGCACAATTAAAGATTCAGATCCAAATCAGGTTACAGCTGTTACGGTCCCAAGTGAAGGGATCCATCTAGGTGCCAGTCGGGACGATCAAGTTTCTGATAAAGATTCTAAATATGAAGTGAATCCAAAATCTGTTAAATCGCGCTCACTAAAAACAAAAATTCCAAAGCGTAAGGACAAACATTTTGTTGAACTTGCTGAAGTACATTCTGTTGAACCTCTTGAATCCTATACGCCTGAGGATGTTGTACTTGGAAAAGATGATAAGCCATTATCCAGCATGCAGGAACCTGTGGATGAAGAAATGGATTTAACAGCAGAGGCGTCCAGTGAGGTGCAGAAACCGTCAGCGAGTAAAGAAAAAGCATTCAAGAGAATGCCGAAAAAGAAGCAATCAAGACCGTCCCTGCCATCTGCTTGGAAAGTCGAACTTGAAGGTGACGCAGAGGAAGCTGAAGCTGTTGGTGAACAGCCATCTCATGCAAAGGAGACTGTGGCAGCTGGTGTGGATGAAGAATTAGACAACCTCGAAGATGAAGAAGCTGCATCAGCGATTCCGCAAGAGCAAAGTCTGGCATCAGCAAACGTACTTACAGCTGACATGTCATTACCTCTTGGCAACGTGAAGAAATCTAAGACTAAAAAGCCAAAACTCCGTAAGGAACAGGAAGCCATGCCATATTTAAGTGTTGTACAGGAAGATATTCCAAGCAGTTTAACGGGCTTCGATCTGATCAGTCCTGAAGAAATGCAGTTGGAATCAGTAGTAGAAGCTGACAGAGTATCTGCACCCACTGATGAGCCAAGATTCACAGCAGAGGTTGTTACAGAGTTACCGGATGAAATAAGAGATTCAAAAACCAAAAGGAAGAAGAAACATGTTGAAAAGAAGTTGAAAGCAGATGCAAAGTTATTTGAAGATGAAGAATCAAAGCCGACAAGGTCCACTGATATTGATGCTGCTGCTGATGTTGACAGTTTAGAACCTGGCATTCCTGGAGCAAAAAGCATCAGTGGACCAGAGACTGAATTAACTAATCCTGAATCTGTTGATGAGCAAGGCATGGAACTGGAAGAGGTAAAACAACAAGAGGCTCACATTGGACAAAAGCGTCAGCACGACAAGAGTAAGAAGGTTGAAAATAAAATGAGTAGAACGAAAGAATCTAAGCAAGCAAAGTTACTGGAGAGCTCGTGCGTCGAAGCAGAAGTTAGTAGTACTAGTTCTTCAGAGTATCGCGGCAGTCCCATTTTAGGTGACTTCGAGACTCCGGGTGCAACTGGGAAATTTGGAGGTCCTACTATAGGTGACTTCGAGACTCCGGGTGCAACTGGGAAACTTAGAGGTCCTTCTGTAGGCGACTTCGAGACTCCGGGTGCAACTGGGAAACTTAGAGGTCCTACTATAGGTGACTTCGAGAGCCCGGGTACAACTGGGAAACTTAGAGGTCCTTCTGTAGGTGACTTCGAGACTCCGGGTGTAACTGGGAAACTTAGAGGTCCTTCTGTAGGCGACTTCGAGACTCCGGGTGCAACTGGGAAACTTAAAACGCGTAGAGGGAAAGAATCGTTGTCTGAAGAGGTTCCAAACCAGGAAGCATTACCGCCTCAAGTGGATAGCCAAAGTGAGCGTAATATTAATAAGAAGGTAAAGCATCAAAAGGACAGGACTTCCAAGATGAAAGAGGAATCAGATTCAAAAATTGCCCAACCAGCTGATGTGGTGGCTGACAGTGACGAGCAAGAAGTGAACAAGAGCAGTGACGAGGGATCGGCTGTCGGCAGTGATGATATCAGCTTTGATTCCTCACCAGATACAAACGCGAATGTTGAAGAAGTTGTAGTAGAAGAAGAAAGAGTAGAAGACCAGGATGAAGAGTCTGATGAAGAGGTTGATGAAGAGGAAGATGAAGAGGATGATGAAGAGGTTGAGAAGGAAGTTGATGAAGAGGTTGGTGAAGAGGTTGATGAAGAAGAGGCTGCTGAAGATGAAATGGAATCCGATGCAGTGAGTCAGGGTTCCGCTCAAAACCTGCCTCAAAGTCCAAAAGGAGCAAGGCAGCCATCTAATGTTGCTCCAGTGGGTCGTGCTGCAGAAGAAGCGAAGGAACCAGTGGTGCCACCGACCCAAGCCATGACGTTTAGTACACCAGAAAAACAACAGAAAACAGAGAGCAGGCTGAGAGGATTCATTTCACCGATTACCATGTCAATTTCTCCTATTTCTAAAAACTTCTACACGCCTGACAAGTATCCCGACTTGGTTCCCAATCAGATCATACCCTCTCCTGGAAGCGCTTTCACAGGCCGCCATGTAACGGAGAACTTTGTAGACGACAGCGATCTGAAGAAGTGGGAAGAAATCGATGATCCCGAACTGGCGGAACTGGCCGACAAGACGGTCATAGTTCAGGAGAAGGAAGCGGAGAACTTCCTGAGATCCGTGATGTCACCGGTCGGACTGTTGAGCGACTTGGAGCAGGAGATTCAGACGAGGGATACGAAGCGTCCGATGACACCGAGCAAGGATCATCACAGCTACATGTCTTACAACGAGATGCACAAGTACTGCTGTCCGCACCACGGCTGTCGCTACAAGCTGCTCACGTACAACCTTGCCGGAGAGTATCCGCTGTCCGACCATGACACCACGTCGCCAAGATTTGGTCGGTTGTCCGCGCTGCAGCGGCGCATCCTACCACTACACAAACTTGGCATCACGCACGAACACACCGACGTGAGTCGACAGCTGAGCTACGGCATGCCGGCCGAGTCTCGGGGTCAGTCGGTGCGACATTCAGCAAACGGTATAATATTGCTATTGAATTAAAATGTGTGTAATGTATTGCTATTGAATTTAGATATCTGTAATGTACAATAATACAAGCATGACTTGCCTAATTTAAATTGTTGAATAAAACTGACTTCAAATGGTGTAAATATGATTTGATATATGATTAATTTTGAAGTTTTTATTTCATTGATTGTTTTATTAATCAATTTAACATATAGAGCTTCAATTATGTGTGATTACTAATGTGTGTTAAAGCGGACTTAGATATGTCTTATACAGGCTGTTGGATACTATAATCATATTTTTGAGTTTTTATTGCTTTACCTGTGATAATCGTGTGTGTTTAGTGTTTGAAAGAGCAAGGTCATCATCACGTGCATCCATGCATGAGAGAAGGAGAGCTCATTCTGCTGGTCACATGGACGGCAGCAAGAGGAAGGTATTGAAGAAACAAAGGACTGGACAACATCGGTCTCTGATGACTCACGAATCGTATCACGAAGGAGATTACGCAGAAGATCACTGTCCACACTGTGCTCACGGTCCGACAGAGAACTGGACTCATGACGTCACACACCGCGACTGCTGTCCGCGGTTCGTTGGACACGATGAAGCTCATCCTGGTGATGAACATCTCGGAGACTCGAAGGAAAATCTGGATCTGTCTGGATCTCGATTTGGCGGACCGCCGTTGAGAAGGCTCATACAACCGTTGAGTCAGCGGATATTCAAGCCAATCAGATCCGACGCTGATCCCCACCAGCACGACTCGGATTACGAGACGAGTACGCGTGATGATGATTGGAAAGATACGTCCGGATATCCTACGCTAGAGAGAGGGAAGATGGATTCTTCAGGTGGGTCTCGTGATTACATGTTTGATTTGATTGCAGTACTAGGGCAAATGCAGTGTATTTTACGAAAATCAACTTGGTTATGTATTATAATTTATTAAATTTTAATAATGAATTGAAGCTTTGGTGACTAATATATTGATGATTAATTGTGATAAATATTTTAACAAATCATTGACACTTATGATATTTTAAACATTGTTATTTTACCCAACCAGTTACCATAATCATTCTTAGCTGTTTTTTTTACCTTCCACCCGTTTATTATCTCCAGGAAGCTCTGATCTATGTATCTATCATTTTCTATAATCGTTACATGTGATGGCTTTTAAATAGCTTCTGAATCCACCGTATTTATTTGTACTGATTAACAATGATGAGTACATATGCAGGTCATTCTCAGCGACAGCGATCCATACGAAGTCGCTCTGCGGGTCACGACAGTCGAAGACGTTCACAGCGTTCGTCGAAGCTTCGCTACGCTTCCAAGAACAGACCGTCGCATCGCTACTCCCACGATGAAGAAGACTCTGACTACTGTCCTCACTGTGGTGACCATGACATGGATGACAAACACGCTGACTGTTGTCCGAGGTATGTGGACGGATCAGCCGGGGGCGAGCGTCTCTTGGAAGCTGACGAAGACAGCCAACTTTCAAGGTCATTTGGTGGCCTTGGTCCGAAGAAGCGTTCGATTAAACCGCCGACCTATCGAACGAGAGTTTTCGGTGTTGACGACAGAGCGGAGAGGAAGTCATATGATGACAGTGAGCTGGGTGACGACCGCGGAGGATTTGATGACACTCAGTCAGGAAGCGTCAACATGAACGATTCCGAGGCTTGGAGAACAATGCAGAATGCGAGCGGGAATTTCCGAGAAAGAGTTCGATCAGGTGATACAAATAAAACGTACAAAAATGTACCGTAACTAATTGTGAATGGATGATGATTCCGGTTTTTTATAATAGATAGGTTTTTTGATGTTTGAACAGGTAAGTATTAAACAGAACATCCATTCTTCTTGGTTGATTGTGCTTATACTAAGCAGCATGTCAAGTTTGAAGGAGGATTTTAGTGCTGTTTTTAGCAACACTAGATACATATTGCATGATGCTCTGTTGGCATTGCTCTTGTTAGCAATGTGTAATTTGTCTGAACATATATCTTAACAACAAAAATTAAACAAGACTTAGGTCTGGATATAGCGACATGAGCTCGAAGGTCTTGCCTGCTAGATCCAATTTGCTGGTTTTATGGTCCTTTGAAAAAGTCTCTCACAATATTTATATATTTTTTGCTTTAAGCTGACATTTGACATATTCACATTGCTGTATATTGTTATGTCAGAGATGACACTCATATCCAAATAAATATTTGTGTCGCAGTCAAACCAGGAGGCAGAGTAAAGTATATAGAAAATTGTGTTTACATATTTTTGCGGGAAGTCATGTCATATGATCAGAGTACACATATTCCTATGTTGTCAATTAGGTCTTGTTAATAATTCATATGGTGTATACCAACAGTGAATGTTTGATATGATAGGTTAACGAGTGTTACTCTACATAACTGCTTAATAAAAGACCGGATGTAATTATAATATTAAGTGTTCTAGATGACAAAACCCACAGAATGAAACTGTTTATTTACGTGCTTCCTTTTCAACATAGAGTAAATAAATATAAGGAAAATTGTATTTTATTTTCAAAATTGTGTTGTGTTTTCAGAGCGTGCACGCAGGAGCACAGGAAGGGGTCGTCCATCGAGCAAGTTCCGGTACAGTAAGGGAAAATACAGGAAATCTTATGACCCGTATGATTCTCACGGTGAAGAT
>JAQFYQ010000999.1:0-14495 GCA_034694885.1 Buchholzia appendiculata | reverse complement strand
TGTTTTCAATATAGGCCCTATAATAAATAGCAAGTTCAAAATATATGATTTTTTTATTTGGTACATAATTTTTGTTAAATAATTTTCTTATACTAACATGCGACTTGAACTTATTCAAATCAGACGAACTGTTTAAAGCAAAGTTAAATATTGGTTCTTTACTCTGTATACGTGCATTTAAATATTCACAGCGATGGTTTCAGTAGAGTCTGTACATGCAACAACGTTTGCTCTTTTGCTCAAACAATTGCACACAGTGACTTCATGACGTTGACTAGGCTATAGCGAAACACAGAGTCACTTTAACAATGCTATTTCAAACCTTAAACCTAACTGAAACGCATGATTCTAAAAACACCGAAGTAACAAGCACATGTTCTTAGAATTTCGCGCTGTTTTATTTAGAATTGATAATCATCATTTGCTACAGCATAGTTTGTTATCAAACAATTTCAAAAACTAGTTGTTTCATTTTGTCAAGAAAAGAGCATTTGAACGTGAATTATCTTAAAGCTGAAAAAGAATTTCAATTGTTTAACCGAAACAAAATGATTTGAAAAATTTAGGCTGAAATTATTTTTGAGATCTGAATCTGAAATTAAATTGAAATATTTTCGGGCAAAAACTAAAAATAATTTAAATATTTATTAATTAATTTTGATACATACATACATATATATTGATACATACATGTGCTTCAAAATGCTTTTATCCGAGTTATTTCATTTTTACAAATAATTTAATTTGTCATCTAATTAATGAAATTAGTAAATATTTTGTCCTATAAGTTCATTGATACCAGTGACATCCTATCTCTCATTTCATGTGCAACTCAAGACTCGGTGAATACTGTTTGATATTTTATGTGACGACGCCTTGTATTATACTCACTGCCTGCTGATGTAGATGTACACATTGTTCTCATCTAATTTATTTCTACTTGCTTTTGAACAGTGATGCATTGTTGGACTTGTAAAATATTGTTATCTAGATGTTGCTGTATTTAATGCGCACTTGTTATAAATGTATTAAATCATGGTGCAGACAGCGAAAGGAGAAGTAATTCTCCAAAGATTTCAGTGAATGAAGTAGAAAGTGTGTTAACTAATCAGTCGCAGATCCCCCGGGGAGGGGATACAAAAATCAAAGCTTTGGGTTACTAATCCCATAACAGTAGACTTGAACCTATAGACATTGACAACATTTCCTTATAAATATAATAACCACATACAATTTATACTATAACATTTATTATAAGGATCATACAACAAACGTAGCTGATCCTTTGTTTTGTGGGCGGTTTCAAAACTAGACGAGACCCCTTCCTCCATAAATCCAGAATAACGTCTTGAATATAAAGTCTTGAATATTTGAAATAATAATGATCGTCAGCTGCAGCTATTCAGATGAACCAATGCATTACTCTATCATAGCCATGTCTCATACTTGAAATGCCTTATTTTTGCACTCCTCTATATTTGTGCTATCTTATCCTTCCACTACCTTTTTATACTACCTTGGCAAGCTATGTCCAAACTCAATTTTGTGACAGTTAAAACCTAAATTAATACAGATTGTATCATAATAATAAAAGTTGAACATATTGTATTCGTAACATTATTTTTCACAAAACTTCATCACATCGTTAATCGTTCGTCAAAAATGCAACTCTTCATTGATCCTTAAAAAATCGCTTCTAACTATAAGCTATATAAAGCTACAAAAGTTATAAATTATACACGCAGTGTAAAGAGGTTCAAGTAAAATCTTAAATCAAGAAAGGCTTTAAACAGAGGAAATGCAAAAACACAACTGTCAGACGTCTAAAAAGTGCCAGGATTAAAAACAGATTTGATTAAAAATACCAACATTTCCTTCCTCCGAACTCTAAGGAACGCCAGTGGTCATGCTCCTTAAATTCCTTCACTTAAATCTAAATTATACACCTCACAAACGACCACTTACTTTGACCACCCATCAATATTATTAATCTATAACTGGAAACTGTTTCTGACCATCGCAAACCTCTGATCATAAAAACATTTTTATGCACAAACATGATGGGTCTATCAAAGGGTCAGACATCCCAGAGTACAAGCCTTATGTCTACAAGCATAACCATTAATTCACTTTATGCTTACTTAACACAGTTAACATTTTCAACCAGAGACACTGACCAAGTCGACACTACTAGTTGATAATTGTCTAATGCAACATCTGGACTGCAAGTTCATTTCAGGTAATGCACAAAGAAATTACGCATCTAAATATTGTAAAACAAAAATGTCAGATCAACAAAACGTCTAGCAGAAAAATGTTATAGTGACATGACAATGTGTTTAAAAAAAGCATCTCACAAGAAACTGAACCTAACAGTAGTTATCATAACAAAATAAATGTTCTAAACTGTCTGAAAAATCTGCCTAACACTCCATTTTCCTATAAATTTTGTTCATCTAAAATGAATTATTATATGTTTCATTATATCGGCCCAGTATGAGACATATAATATCACATGCCTATTAAATACTTGGACTGCCTCAAAGTATTCACGACTAAAACTTTTGCTTCAAGATTTTTTTCTAATAGCAATCAAATATAAAAAAGTCAATTTCTAAATAATTTCTACAAATTTCTGGGTGAATTTGCATCCTGATATTATTCTAGCACAGTTTGTTGACACCGCCACGATGAATTTCAATTTCTGCACTCTACCGATTTGCGCAGAAAAGCCAGCCTTAAAGCAGCAACACACCTGCCTTTCATGATCATCATCATCACTCGGTCATTAGTAAACTAAATGTTATTCTACTTACATATATACTTCAAAACGACACAGTCCATGGAAATCAAAGATGTCTGAAACTTTCAAGTTTCTAATTGTCAACTTGGTTCACCTACTGAGCTCTTGCGTCTCTTAACTCGAGGACTTGTAGTTTCAAAATCTTCATCATCATCATCATCGTCATCTTCATCATCATCATTGTCATCATTTTCGTCCAACATTAATGTACCAGTTTGCTTAACATCACCGGTAACTTTGTCAGGACTTCCCGCATCATCGCCGCCAGATAACACCCGTCTTGTTGGAGCACCTGAACCCACAGACTTTCTTCCTCCTCTGCTACCCCTGCCACCAGATCGAACAACGCCGGTCTTAGGCGATGGATCATTACGTGATGGAATGGATTTCTTCCTACCGCGTCCGCGCCTTCCAGAATCTGACCCCCTCGCTATTGACTGATTTGTCTCCATGGCACCTCGCGCTGTGAATGAACTGCTCGGCTCTGCTTTGACAGCGATCTTCATGCCCGACGGATCTTGTTCTGCCATTCCTTCAATCTTCTCACAAACATTCTTTGCTGCCTTTACGAGGAAAGGCATCGAGAGAGACGAAAAAATTTTACGCAGAAAAGCACAAGACTCGTCAATCATAGACGAATATGGATCTGCGCCAAGACGTGGATCCTGGCGGTTCTTCTCGGAGACGACCTGCGCAACACGCTGGCGCATATCCTTCTCTCGATCGCTGCCTGGCTGCGTCCACTGGCGCACGAACACGCTGGCAGCTAATGCAAAGTTATCAGCACGGCAGCAAACAAACACGGCCTGTCGACGTATCGCGAGCTTGGTGCGAGTGACGTCGGCGAGAGTGACAAACTCCTGAGCATTCGTGTCACGCACGAGTTTGTCAAGGACATCGATCGCTTCTTCAAGTATCGTTTTCTTTGGAGGGCCGCCTGAAAGTGACGCAGAGAACAACTCTCGACCGTTGGCTAGCTTGTACATCAGCTCAATGAGGAGTCGACTCCTCAGCTCGACGTCATCAACAGGAAGCAGACTGGACACGGAAGTGGACTTGTCAGATGCTTGCGACTGACAAATGGACTGGTACGTGGAATCAACAGTCCCGTTCTGCTCAAACTTCTTCCAGACAGCTCGGCTGTGATAGTCGATAATCCACCGTCCAATCAGAGCATCCTGTTTATCTTCAGCTGACATCGTAGATGAATTCGTCTCCTTCTCAGAAAACTACAACAGAAATATTAATATGATACAAGTGCTCTGACTCCTAACTAGAGTAAGTTTCTCTACAAGTACGTACAAGGTTATATTTAACAAATATGCACAGCACAAGGTTAGCAACACAGCTCCATACTAACTCAGCACATACAGTCAGGGCATACATTGAAGCTGCCCCAACATACAGCACTGTTACGAATTGGTATTGTGAATTTGTATGTGGGAGGGAGTCTTGCGAATATAGTGCCCGAAGTGGAAGGCCTGAGAATCGGGGTCAGCAGCCCAGAAATATCATTAAAATACATGACCTCTTCATGGCTGACCGTCGACATACCATTCGATATTGAGAGGTGGTTACTGGCATCTCATCGACCCGAATTCAAGCCATGCTGACTGAGAAATTGGACCTGCACAAGGTGTCAGCAATATGGGTTCCAGCCATGAACACAATGCGCCTGCACACGAGTCATGTTGCACTGGCTGCCATTGACGCAGCGGGGTCCTAAATGGTTGACCACCCCACATATTCACCAGACCTTAACTCTTTCCTAAGCTGAAGGAAAACATTTGCTGACAGATGTTTCCATCTGATGATGACGTCATGACATCTGAAAAAGACTGGTTCGAGCACCTGTCACCGGACTTCTTCCTGAACGGACTCCAGTGGTTGGAGAATCGATGGGTGAAGTGCATCGAAGTAGATAAAGACCATGTTGCAAATAAATGCCATTTGAACTGAAAAATCACCCTTGTTCACGGTCAGGACATGGGCTTTTGGATCTACCCTCATCATTATATATTATTAACTGCAGCAGAGATCATAGCTTAAGATAAAGTATTATAGTCAATATCAATGGTATCCTTAATTTAGTGTCTTCCATGTGTGTGTGTGTGTGGAACACTTGAACAGCTGCTCTTGTTATCATCACACTCAGTATTGGCCTCGGCGGATGGTCACTACTTGCCATGTTGGATATGCAGGATTATTATTATCTGACTGTCAGCCATCCCTACAATTAAATATCTCAGCAAATTTGTCAAGCTACATTAGTAGGTTGAACTGGATATCAGGTTCTGGTTTACACAATGACACAATATCGCTATCACTGTACATTTATTGATGTAGACCAGGTCATGTTAATTGATTCAGTAAGAGTCAATTTATAGAAACCAGCTAGTCAAAGCAATAAAAACACAGAAAGCTCCTTCATCGTTAGTGACATGGTGATTTGCTAAACTTTAAGGACATGATAACTTGCTCAACCTAATAAATTGATTTGGGCTTAACGGCACGTCAGCACAAATAGGCTATATTGTGCCTTCAGTGGATAAAAACTTCATGTTAAAATTCAGTTACGGTTAAAGTATAAGCTACTCCACTTAAAGATAATAATAAACTGTACCACTTGGCTAGACAACCAATCCTGTTATCAGGTCAAACAAGAAAATTGTGGTAAAGGCGACAGGGAGGTTGAACACAGTAATGCAATAAATATGGAAAGATACAAGCTCTGTAGATTCTCTTGGTGAGAGGTTAAAGAAATACTGTCTGACGAGAAAATGGAATTTAATTGTACTGACAAAATAACAAAACAAACAACTAACATACACTCTAGAAATCTATAATGTGTAAAGTAACCTGCAATAAAGGAAATGTGGAAAAGCACTGCAGAAAAATGGGATAATGCACAAACGAGAATGTAGGTAAACAGGTAAACGTTCAGGAGATGACGTATAAACGAGGTGTATAGGGCTACAAGCTACATTCAGGTCTGCTATACTGTGTGAACTGTGTTCAGAGAAAAAAAACAAATAAAAGACAACTACATGTAAATATATAATTAAACATATAATTAAATATATATATATCATTGAGAATCAATAATTGTTCAGCTTAAAACAATTCCGGTCGTAGCAATACGTTATTAATCAATGCTGATGTCCATTGACTGTATTGATCACAATCTACTTTTACGTAGATTCTAAAGATTTGTTGCTTTCACCTCTGTCCTCGAAGTTGGTACGTTGTCTTCTACCATCGAATAAGCAGCCACACAGCAGGCAACATCTTCAGCAGTTATGTCGTCGATTGCATCTACATCAATGTTGACATCAAGTGCAGGGTTTACAATGGCATTGGCAGCACAGCTTATGATCTTTTCAGATGACTGGCTCACAATGTCGTCACTTGCAACTGCTTGCAGCAAAGTACTGGTAAGGTCACGCGATACCGATATCCCTATTAATTAAGCAAAACAAGCAAATAGCACTCAGAAGCCACACCCTGCAAAACCACAAATTACATATCATGTTTTTATTTAGTCTCTTAATCAGCCAAGTGCATAACCGAAGCAGAATAAAAATAGAACACAAATCATTTAACTGAAAACAAAGTAAATCAATCTGATTTTTGATATTCAATTAACATAGAAAGATACAAGCTCTGCAGATTCTCATGGTGAGCGGGTTACAATTTATAACCCTATTAAATCCAAAAATAGCATTGAGAGCCATTAATCAATTTAGTACTGTTGTGCTCTCTTCAATCTTCCTGTCAAAGGCACAATATAGCCTCAAAAGTGCTGATATGATAAAACAAAACAAATAAATAAACAAAATCTTAAACTAAAAGAGTAAGCATTACTAAAACTGTAAGTTTTGGTAATGCTAAAAACAATCTGCCACAACAAATGAAATCAACAAAATGATGATTAAGCTGAGACTTGAGTTGCTGAATAGTTTTGCACTTATTTTCAAACACTGTAATGCACATTGGCTTATAAACCAGAAACATATTTACTCCATGAAGGCGAGTTGACAGAATATTTGCTTACTAATATCAGTAATAAACGCAAAAGCATGCACACAGTAATTTGATTAAAACAAACATTTATGATAGACTAGTTAATATTAAATTTGGATGCAAATGCACATCACCATTTACAAACTACATAAATGCCTTCTTTCTATGTAAATTTGACTTTTCTCTAGACATAGAGACCAGATATAACATCCACCATTAATTTTATAACATTTGCAAAGTGTGTATTAACTTCTGTACATGTTAGCCATTATTATTTTCAGGCTTCCGTGACAAAAAAAACTGAAGAAAGAGACGGAGAGCTATTAAACTTAAAAGTGCCTCAATTAGAATGCTTGCAATTATCACTATTCATTTGAATCACAAAAAATGTTTGTACAAGATTCTATGTCAACAATCAAGCTTCACAAGTTCCACAGATTAAGACAAATATCCTTTAACTTCTGCATTACTGCCTGTGAAAAACAGTAAAATAAACTACTTGGACAATCAGATTTTGTTTAAATCAATAATTTTAGATACATTAATACTGCTAGAAAATATCTAAATCTAAAATTACAGCATCTATTTAGTTGTACTGTCAAATAGGTGTACCTCTAGGACGTTCAAAATACTCTATGGGATTATGTGAAAGAATGAAACAATCACAGTGTATAAAGAGAAAGTACTACTGTATAATAAAGAATTCTGGATTATGTTCACCACAATGTGTCACTAATCTGTAAACACACAACATGCCTTATCACCATTCATGAGGCAGCAACCTAAATGCACTGTAAAAATGAACATGGCATTTGATTATGATACAAATTTGTTACCATCATTCCTTAGACGACGTCCTCTTTTGAGCAGTCTTTTTCGTAAGTTACGGACCTGTTCTACATTTCTTGGACAGGCTGTTACAGGATGCCGCATAGTGCCTTGACTTTTTAACAGCATATTCTCGTAGACTGTTTGAGGCAAACCGGTTTCTTTCTCAATATCGCAGATAACATGTCGCTGTGTTCGTACGTACGGTTGCAAGTGACGTTTTGCATTACCATGAGCAAAAAAGCCAGCAGTACTAGCATCTCCAGCATACATAATCAGCACGCACTTAGGATGCATCGGTGTAGCAAATACGCAGCGAGTAAACGACGAACTCAATTTAAATGGACCAGTAAACACCTACAACAATGACAGAAAGGTATTTTCAGCATTCGTTAGATCATATACTGTGCAAATAAAATTGTAAATAACATCAGTAGTTACTTAATTATACATAACAATGATAGGCTATAATTATTATACATAAAACATATATTGTAACAAATACAAGATCGTTAAAAATTAATGCTACTCAATGTGAATGAGACCATTGATGTCGGAAATTGCACTTGACTATGAGAAGTCGCCAGATGTTATCTAAAACGGCAATGTTGTCAATATTTTTATATTTGTGAATCAAATACTTTCCAACACAATTTCTAGACAATGCGGCAGAAATGCCAAATAAAATTATAGCAACATCGAACAAATTCTAACATGGAAACTTAGATGTCAAAGGGCAAAGATTTTGACAATGTCCAAGCATCATTTTTTAAATTTCCCCTAAAAAATAAAAATAGTTATCCCCTCCCCTTTACAAACATACAGTTACATTTTCATGTGGTTAGAAATTAATTTTCCCTTTTCCTCACAGATGAAGAGCTTTAACAGATTATGCTCAGACTTATTCACAATTATACAAATTGAGCAACACTACCTTTTTGAATCAAATCGAGCAAAACAATTTATAGTTGGATACCATTATCTTCACCAACAATCTCATGTCATTTTATCGAATAGGCTACATATCGAAACATAATGATTTTTACCTAAAATACCTTATAAAATTATACTTACTTTTCAAGAATTAATGCAGAACAATGTAGCATGCACTACTACTGTACACCACTTAATACAAAATACATGTTGTCGCTAGTCAGTAAGCTGCATCTAAAAGAGGAGATGCAAACTGTTGTAAATAGACATTCTAGTTTATTTGAAAACTAGAGCTGCAAGCAAAAGCAATCAGTGATAAACAGAATATAGAAAACAATTAATTTCCTATAGTCACACAATGATTCTACTAAAAAACAACTTGATTACAAATACTCAATGTAATCTATACATATGTATATATAGACCTAGTATAAAAAGACCAAAGGCTTAAGCTAACGATTCTGACTGGCAATATAATAACAAAAATAAATCCAAGGGCAGCAGTATATATTACTTGGAAGTAAGTTTTCTTCAGCTCAACTTGACATCTCTTGACATATTTAGCAGCACCAAGTTGTCTCCATCTATAACCATCTGCTCTCCAGTCCTCTGTGAACAAAAACAATACAACCACATGCAATTAGCGTACAAACGGTCTGTCTGTCTCTCTCTCTCAATTAGTATCTCTGACAGATCATCTCTAACTGTACTAGAGTACATACAAGAAAATTTTAGAAAAATTAAATGAAATAATAAAAATTAACGGAGTATCCATTACAACAAAATTCTCACTACTTAAAAGACTATCCCTGTCGCTCTCGCTCTCTCTCTCGATGAGTATTTCTGTCAGAACATCTCTAACTGTACAAAATTAAATACATAAAAATTCTAGAAAATTCAATGTAATACAAAATGAAGAGTGTCTATTACAGAAAAATGTCCACTGCTTGAAAGGCAAGTATTTTGACTATCACAACAACCAAAGACTCAGAATATTGCAATTTTTACCAAATAGATGTTAAAGAAATTCATAAACAATTACACTAATCTACTAACCTTTATATTTATCATCTTCCCATTTGTATACGTAACTGGTTCCTCCTAGTGGAAGATGTTGAACTAAGCTGTGTTTCTTTAGTGTTCTGAACAATTCTAGAATATTCACAGCTTTCATAGGTGACTTCGTATGTGAACTAGATGACAGGTCATTACTAGAGCATTCTGTGAGACAAACACCAATATTTCCAGTTAGTTGCTGAACGTTGAACTGAACACGTTGTTCCGCTACTGTACAAGGCTGAGAACAAGATGTTGCTTTATCATGCGCGAAAACGCCAGCAGCATTAGCATCCCCAGTATATACGACTAGCACACATTTAGGATGAGCTGACGTTGTATACGCAATGCGTGAAAATGTAGAGCACCAGTGTTTTGGATAGTCATACACCTGCAACAATAACATCAGATCGCTATTTCTGTAGCCAAATTTGACACAATAAGAAATGTAGATAACTAATCGAGTTAATGCGATTTTGTAAATCGAAATACATGGACTATATATAATATATGGCAAAATCTATAACCGGAACTGTACATAATATTATACCTAAATCATCATCATCATCACCCGTTTTTAGCCTACAATTCACTTTCATAAGATGTTTGTGATGAGCACAGGTATGAACTTAATTACCTACCATACCTACATTTATAACTAATGCTAGACCTGAAACAATAACTAAAAGAGAAATTTATATGACATTTCAAAAGAGTAGCATTAATGCAAGAATGAACACACAGCAGAGCATTTTTCATGATTTCATTTATGCTATTTCACATTGAAATAATCACAGACATTAGAGTCGGAAAAATTCCAAAAGGATATCCTGTTAATTTCAGAACTAAAACCAATAACTAATTCGGAAAAACAATGTAAAGTGATCGAATATAACCGAGCACATGTACATAAATCTGTACATAAACATGAATCATTTACAGATATCCGTTAGATTGGGGGGAAAACATTAAATTGGATGACATCTCTAAAAAAAAAAAATTAACCTACATCTCCTAAAAAAAACACAAGTGCATACCACAATGCTAGTTCTGACTGGTAGCACTAATAAATGCAAGAACAGAAGTGTAGCTTACATCAAAGCACAATTTTTTCAGCTCAATGACTGAACCTTTAACATCTTCCGGGTTACTGATTTGTCTCCATCGATAACCGTCTTCTCTCCAGTACTCTACAGACATCAGGCATCACAATCAAATGTAATAAATGCAATCAGTATAACTGTCTCACAGTTTCTCTCCATGTATATCTTGTATCATTATTTTGCTTTCTTTCCCAATCTCTTGCTCTCTTCATCACAGCGCATTATGAAGGCAATCTATAACCCAGTTGCTTCATATGATCTTTCCTATAGTGGGACGTTTAAATCTCATACATGCTCTCTATCTCTTTCATCTATTTTTGTATCTACTTTTCCTTTTTGCCTTTCACTCTCATTTTTTATCCTTCTAGACAACATACAAAAATTAAATACATACAATATTCTTAAACAATTGCCAACAGCTAGTTGAAAGCGGTACAGTAGTTTAAATTGCTTTATATACTTACAGGCTTCATCAAATGATATGCAAGGACAGAACCCTGCAACCCTAACTGTCCAATAAAACTGGTTCTGAATATAAAGACTTATCCCTGTTGTACTTTCTGACACCTCTTGCTTAAAATTCGTAGTCAAAAGGATCGATAGGCCACGCTTTCACGGTCTGTATTCGTATTGAAAATCAAAATCAAGTGAGCTTTTGCCCTTTTGCTTTACGTGAGGTTTCTGTCCTCACTAAGCTCACCTTAGGACACCTGATCAATACAGACAATGATCAATACAGACAAACCATTAAACAAAATTGTGCTCTTTCAATTAAGTCTATTACACCTGCAGTTATTACTGAGATAATCCTCACAATGTTCAGTTACTGCTATAAATGTTTAGTTAGTGCACAAAGGATATAACTAAACATATTTCACAATTACTACAGCTGAAAATGAATAATGCTAAAATTTACATAAAAGTTTCAACATATCATTATAAACCATCTGATCATTTATCTAACCTTTACATTTCTCGTCTTCCCATTTGTATAAGTAAGTGGTTCCTCCTAGCGGAAGCTGTAGAACTGAGGTGTGTTTCTCCAATGTTCTGAACAATTCTAGAATATTGGCAGCTTCAACTGACGAACAGTTATCATCGACTTCGTCCAAACGTGAAGCAATTATTGAATTATTCATAGAGTGTGCAACGAAGCATTCACTGTCCTTTGTGGTGCATTCATGAGGGGATATGTTTGCTAAAGCCTGTTTATTGTCGATATCAACCACACTGCTGGTGTTGCTTTCAGTCGAGATGTTGACAAATGTATTGGCAGCTATCGTATCATCGCCGACATAGATTGAAGAGATGTTATCAGTTGTGACTATTTGCGGCAATGTCTCATCACTATCACATGCGACTGATTGACCTAACAAGCAAATCACGACATTAATTGGCAACGTCAAATACCTGGAAATTGAGTTTCATATGTTAAATAGTAAATCTTACACTGCAATCAACCTTTCCTACTGGAGATTATGATCATCAACATTATACAACATTTTTTCTTGTCAGGAAAAGATATAAGAAGAAAAAAATAACACAAATATGTATGAATATATAGCAAACTGGAAGAAAATGAATAGCAATGCGACATTGGCTGGACTACCATCGTATCTCACCGATCGTCTGCAGTCCATGCTGAACGCCTCTGCACGGGTTATCTGTTCAATGCGCAAGTTTGATCATGTCACACCGATTCTGATAGAACTGCACTGGTTGAGTGCTGTGGATAGGATCGAGTTCAAACTTGCTGTACTCGTTTTCTGTTGCTTAAATGGCCTAGCACCAGAATACCTGGCTAGTGAACTAAAGCGTGTTACCGATGTGCAGTGGCGGATTTACTTTTTGTAGGCCCGGTGTATATTTCTCCATGGAGACCACCGGCGCCGCCGCGTATGCTATCTAGACCCTGCAGACTGTAGGCAAACCATTAGTCTACAGACTCTGTATGCCTTGTTAATTTGTTAAACTTGAAAGTTCATAGTAGCTTGACTAGAATTTAGTCTACTTAGCTAAGGCCTCGCCTATAGTTGTCCGAAGTCGATATTCTTGACCAGGTAGTTTTCGAAGATCAGTATCGCTTAGGCTGACAGCCGCTGTGGCAGCATGGGTAGATCGGGCTCAAATAATTGCTTAAATCCTCTTCAAGTGACTGGGGGCTTAATGCACGTCAGCACAAATAGACTACATTGTTCTTCAGGTGACTGGACCGCTCACTGGTATAGGTGAACACCGGAAAACTCGCTTAGATTCTGATGGCAGTGTCTACATTTGGAAAAGCCGACAGTACGTCTTATCTGCAGTGCCCATCACTTATGGCATCGACGAGGCAGAGGCTAATTGCGATAGCAGCATCTTTCCGATTGGCAGGCAATTCTCTCAGAAAATCTGTTCACTGGGTCCACTCCTTTGCATGGTCTGGTTCCAGATGGCCTCGGTAGAAACGGACGGCCGTGTGCATCGCAGTGTCGATGTTTTCACTTGGATTCAAAAGCAGAATCAATAGTTCATTTCATCGTATGCATTCGTGCGCCTATTCAGATCACAAACGAGTAACGACAGAATCCAGAATGGCATAGTAACATCCAACTTTAAACGGCTGCTAGCTGTAAAGGTGTATTCAGATGATTGTAAAATGTCGGCCAACATGTCGCCTGCCATGCAGACTGCATCGCACGATGTATGCAACGTGCGGGCTGAATGAGCTCTGCATGTCGGCCGACATGCATGGCGAAGAAAAAAATCCACATGCATCGATTGGTAGGTTATCCCAGTGTTCAAAAGCAGTTGTAAGTTGCGTGTTTCTGTACATGCACAATAACACAAATCTTTTCGAGACAACTCTTTTAAGTACTTCGCACCAACAACTTCTCTCCCAGTCAAATTCCTCTACAACTGCGACATCAAGAGTATTCACGGGATCTCGTCTAGATATGTAAGTGAACATATCTGGCCTGTAATTGCATGATCTTCCATGATCACGGAGTCTGTCGATGTGAGTCATAGATGAGAAAAAAATCATTGTTAGCTAGTTGAGATTGAGACGCGTTCCATTGCGAAAAGCATTCATACAAAACAGAAGATTGCCCAGTTGAAGGCGAATACAAGAGCCAAATTTGTCGCCTTTAGGCGATACAGTCGACGTACACAACCGTTCTCCGGTTAACACACTGAATTTTGTAGACGCCGTCACGATATCGGCAGGTAGTGGGACCAGAACGTAGCCAATACTCAACAGTCGCATGATCACCACTTTCCACAACTCGGTGGCAACTGGATCATCGACGATGACACCTGACACCGACTGAGCTTCCGGCTGCTGAACGACATGAATAACATGATGGTCTGCTATAGGCCTACTACTGCAGCCGCAGGATTGGGTTCGTGTTCTGCGAAAACTTACATTAAGATTGAAGTGATCTGTGGCGATTGTGGTCTTATCTTTGACAACCATGTCAAATTCCAATTGACTACTAGTACAGGAATGTCAGTGTCCCTTTCAACGGCTTTTTCCTCTTGAATACGGCGCTTCACAGACGGCTTTGAGGCACCCGACGAAAAAATCTTCTTCATTATTTAATAGTATGACAGTATTAGATTTGTAATGGTCTGTAAAAATGACTTAATCCCTGCTACATGAATATGATATCACAAATAAGTAAAGGCCCTCAGTCCCGTGCACCCCTGAAGTGGGGAGAGGGTGCTAAGAATCCCACGGCCAGTCGGCATCAAGGATGTCTCAAAGG
>JAQFYQ010000998.1:0-14496 GCA_034694885.1 Buchholzia appendiculata | reverse complement strand
AAAGTCCTCTTCCGTCACCTTCCAAAAGTCCACTTCCATCACCGTCGAAAACTCCACGGTCGTCGGCGTTGATATCTGATGATAAAACGTTGAGTACTGCTGATGGGAATGTGTTTGTTATTCCACCACCTGATTATCCGACAACTGATCTAAAGTCTTCACTCACTAACATTGGTAGGTCTTTGCTAACGTGTGGTCTGGTGTTTGTACTTGTTGCTACATTTCAAAACTGCTGTTATTTTTGTACTTGTGCTGTGTTAGAAATATTTATATTTTTGTAAACTTGTAGCTACATTAATTACAAGCTTTTATTTACGCTTATGTTCTTCTGGTTATGTTGGAAACATGCGTACTTATATTTTGCAAATATGTTACAATTATATATTTAATTTTATTGCTGCATTGCGTACTTGTATTGTAATATAATCGATGGTAAAGAAGTAGAACACGTGTTGTAAAGTCATATGAGTTGTGCAGAAAGTTGATGATACTCTATTTCTGGGCAAAGTCACGATCGAGGCATGTGCCTCAGCAGCCACCAATGTCCATGCCCCAACAGCCGACTTGGGTCTGTATATAAATGAGAATCATTACTTCAGTAACGTCTTCTTCTTCTTTGACTTCAGCAATCCATGACATCGAGGATTACTCACATGAACATCGTTCTAGTGGCTGCCAACCTTCTGATCCCACTCGGTCAGCAAGTCAGCCACTCCAGCCGGGTTATTCCAAAGGTCAATTGTGTTTAGGGAAGTTGGTAACATATTGCAGTTGAAAAGATAATGGACTAACGGTAACAGGTAACAGTGTTCCTTGCTGATGAAATTCTAGCTACAGGCTGTAAATCAATTTCTGATTTGATAGAGTTGATGGTTTTGACTGCTTATAGGTTTTTGAGTAATCTATCAGCTTGAAAATCTTTTAGAATAATTTTTTTTTGCCATTTGCATCATACAATGTTCACTGTTGTTCGGTGCTGGCATTTCACCTTTTGTTTACTTTGAGCTTTCATTCTTCTTGCAACTGTCTTCATAATGTTCTCTTCGAACTTATACTTTGAAGTTTGTACATGGTATATACAGTGTATTTATATATGTGATGTGTGCACAGCTTGCCAGTAGTTATGTGTCTACGTTCATGGAGGCGGAATGCATTGTGGTTGTAGGCAAGAACATGGTCGGCCTTGCATTGGATACAAGTAAGATATCACCGAGGACTTCTCCGAATCACGAGGAAGAATTCATAGAGAAAGTTTTCTCGCCTTCAGCGCACATGCCTGGGATCAATGCTACTGTCTGGCATGCTCATTTCTTCAACAAGGTTTGTCACACTATAACATATATTATGATTATATTAGTAACGGTAGGGAGGTCGAGTTTTACGATGCTCAAACATATTCCTACACATGCACGACAAGGCGAACAGTGAGATTGTTGATGCGAGGAAGGGTATCCGGCTGTAATAATTTGCTCAATTAAAACAAAAATGTCATATGTGCTTATGCTCTGAGTTTACTCGGTGTGAGTGTTCTTATTGCGGGTTTCTTCCTTTTTTGCGGAGGAAAACATTTTGGTAGCGTTCAACCCACTACTTAAAAATGGACAGTATCAGTTTGTATGATCAATGACAATGATGTGGGAGTAACAATAGAATTTACCTATATTAACAGCAGCAGTTTCTGCTGTAAAGAAATCGTTAATAACAAGAAATTGCTAATAACAGCCACAGAAAGGATAGTTTCTCCTAAAGCAATGTGTGAACCAGAAACTTGTGGAGCCTGTGTACTATTAAGCTTCTTGTGTCATTAAGTACAAGTGTGCTTAGGGTATATATTAGTATGTACTATGTATGTAACATTGTACATATTTCATTTTGAATGATATAATTGGCAGAACGAAGTCATTCTTGGCCGAATCTTGTCATGCTCATCTTTTGGCCGACACTGGAGCGATCCAGTGGTGGACACTATGTGTAATTGATGGGCATGCGTGAGTTAAATGGTAAAAAAACACTTGATTGAAATAGTTGTTAAGAATAGTGGATTGAAAATGTTCGTCTGCTCTGCCTGTCCAGCTTGAAAATGGGAGCACTTGCCTTTGACTTCATCAAACGACTTCAATGGATTGACTGTAGGCAGCTGTTCAGAGCATTGTTCTCTTGTTTCTAGGATAAACTGGCTTATTTCTTGCAGGATATTAGAAATTCGAAAGTGATCGAATTAACTCATATTGACGACTATGGGAAGAAGGATCTGAAATCCTTGAAGAAATTTGCCGTCATTGAACTCACGACATTGTTTGACCAGTATAAGATCGAATATTCTCGGCGCAAGACAAAGAAGAGACCAAAAGGTTTGTTTATTGGTCTGAAATCCTTTTTCTTTTTGCTTATTATAAGTGAATGGTTTGTCGTCGTATATTAATATTTATTTTTGATGCAAGCAGTGATTTGCATATCTAATGCTGCGCATTGTTTTGGTGAGGTCAAGTTTAGCATGCAGCTTGTTGCTTTCATTTTTTACATCCAGAAGCAAGATTTTGTTTGGGTGTGAACTCGTACAAGTGAAGTACCATGTTCTTATTGTTGATGATTTCCAGAAGTTGTTTACAGGATTGCTTGTCCACCTCACGGATGACTGATGATGGAATTTGAAGCAATCATTTAAACCTGTTTAGGATGAAATCATACTCTTTTGCTAAAATACTGGTACACATGCATTACATGGAGGCTATCATAGAAATTGCCAACGGCTTATAACAAACTTGCAACTCTCTGCCTCTTCTCCGCACAGAAGAAACAGCTATGATCCTGTGAACATCTGGAGCCTGTGAGCCTTGCACTGCAAGGCGGATGGTCAGAGCCATGTAATCTAGCAACCTCTTTCTCTTTACAAGGCAATTTCTTCTTCACTGGGATTTAGACCAAATGTTATGAGATCTTCAACATTTTCTGTGGCATCAGCTCTGCATTCTACAAGTTTGCAGAATAAATCCGATGCGATAAACTGAAAAAAAAACATTGAGTGAGAGTCCAATACCTTTAGCGAGAATTTATTTTTAAAATTCTGATAAAACTTCAAGTTATGACACCCAAATCTTGAATTTGACAAATTTTAGTTCAATGCTAGTGATGCTGTAAACTGCTTATATTTAGTATTTGCATTACTTATCATGTATTGATTAATGCAAATGGGGCCTTGAGTAAAATGACCTTGCTTTTATATTTTAGGATCTTGTTAACCAGGCATGGTTGTTAGAAAGTGAGTTTGCAAAGTTCTGTCTATCACTTTTCAGTGAAGTACCTATTACTTATCACGTTAGTGATTGTGCATTTGTCCAGATAACGTTGTGTTTGGAGTTCCTTTACAAACGCTGCTTGAGCGTGATGCCAGGAGACATCCAAATCTTCGTGTTCCTCTTATATTTAATCAGGTAATGAAGTTTGTTTACCTATTTATTTGTTTAACGCGATGCTTAATATCATATGAACTTATTTACTCCTTTGGTATTACCTGTAGCTGCGTTAATAGACATTGATTGTGACATATTTGTAATTGACTCTACTTTATAAGGGTTTATCCCACGTTTGTCTTTAAATTATTTTAATGATTAAATATATTTGCTTGCTTTTTGGCATGAACTCTTCTGGAGTTTTGACATGAACTACTTGGCATGAACTATCACATATGGTTTGGCATGAATTATCCTGGTACATGTTGGCGTTGGCAAGGTGATGCAGTCATAAATATCTAGCTCTAATGGGCCCTCATGATCATTAGTTAGAAGTCTATACCTGTGCTCAGCACAGACATGTTACACAAGCAGGTAGTAGACTATAAATGAATGAAGATGACGATGATATTCTACATGCTAATTGTTGGTTTAATTTCAGATACATTGCTTGATATTGGATCTATGTTTAGGGTTATAAGCAGTGCGCTCGTTTGTATGAGTTTATGCATTTGTCATTATTCATCTTTCATTACGTCTTATTGATATTGTGCGCAATATTAAATGTGTTATGTTTGTAGTTGATAGAACATCTTGAGAGAAACTGTCTCTATGAAGAAGGATTACTCAGAATTTCAGGAGTACAGAGCCGGATCAGGGTAATTTTAGTTTACTCTTGATTTAAATTTTGTTTATATACCAGCATGTTTTTTATGCTTGTCAGCCCTAGATTTGTTCTGCTATACAATGTTTTTCAACTTGAGCACGAATTGTAAGTGACTGCTGACACGATAAAATACTTAATCTCTAGGCGCTTGACATCAACAGATGGAGAAAAATCTCTTCATGAGGAAACGAAACAAAATTGATCACACCTGTTTATTTGTAAATTGCCAATGCTTTTCTCAAACATGCAGAAAATTTGGATTCGCTCTTATCCTAGTCAACTTTTTTATTACGCAGAACACAAATACACGACATGAATCATTTCGCTTACTGCAACAAGAAATTTTCCACCCTAGCAGTTGAATATTTATGGACTAACTGGATCAAGGGGTGTCTGCTCACTCAGTGGGGTAGAATGAATACGGGGAGGTTGGCCTAAGTGTTGAAGAATGCGTTCACACTCGTACTCGTAGAAAATGTGGGCCATGACGAACCACAACAATATTATGACTTGCGTAATAAGCATGACCAGACCAGATAGCTCATTGGTAGCGTGTTCTACCCGGAATCATAAGATTGTGGGTTCGAATCCGCGCCGGGAGTGTTGTTTGGTAACTAACTTGGGCAAGTTGTTCACGTCCCATTGCCTGTACGGGAAGGACCTTTGGCTGCCCACCCGTGCTCATTTGGCCTAGTCGGTCGGTGGTTAAGTCGTGCATAGTAATACGTAAGACAAATAACCATCGCCAGGACCTGTCTTCGGACAGAGCACTATCATCATCATCAATAAGCATGATCGTGTGATATCAAGAATTAAAGAACTCACAGAAGACTAGTTTTTTCTTCTTTTGAATACTTCAGTTATTCAGAACAAATTTTTTCATTGCACTAGGTCTATTTACCATTCAGCAGGACGTTGATGGGAAGGAGATGAAAGAAGTCTAGATCGTGTGCTTATCATACGAGTGATGTGAAAGTATTCAAGAGCAAGCTTGTGGGTGGGGCGCGTGTTGTGAGTTTATCATGTGTGAAAGCATACACGAACTTTGGAGAGGAGAGAGTTGTGAGTTTATCACACATGTGAGAGCATGTGTACATGTATTGTTGAACAGGAACTGCGGAACGACATTGACAATCATCCGAACCGTGGTCTGCAGGTCAGCGACGCGTGCACCGCTCATGACTACAGCGGTCTGCTGAAGCTTTTCCTCAGGGAGTTGCCTACGCCGCTTCTAACACTGGAAAGAGTCGAAGCTTTCATTGCCATCCTGCGTAGGTTTATTTTACTTTTTGTTTTAACTTCTGCTTTTTTGTGACATTGTTTTCTAGGTGAATGAATGGGAGTAATCAATTTGTCTGATTGAATAAATTGATTAATTATCTTTGTAGCCTTGAACTCAAATTAATCGCTCAATTTAATCTATAAATGTTCAATTAATATGTTTGTGATCAATCTCCATACTATGCAACATGATGTGTTTCTTAAATGAACATGTCAGTCTTGTGTTTTTTACTACAGAAATGGCTGATGAGGCGAAGCAAATGGAAGCTCTTAATCTGTTGATACTAGTCCTTCCTGATGTCAACCGTGACCTGCTCAAGGCTAGTATTAGTTATTTATTAGTATGATTGTATTATTGCCACATGATTAAATTCACAAAGAATGTTAACTTGTACGTTGTTTTAATATATGGTGTTATGCTGTTGATTCCATTTCAGAATTTCATTAACTAATTGTTTAGTATGTGTCATGGTCATAATATATTGGTGTGATGCTACTCTTTATTGTTCTAATTTTATTGTTCTTTATTGTTCTAATTTGAGCGGTTATTTCTAGTAATATGGTATAAATACTGTTAATGTTACTTTCTATATATAATCATGTATGTAGCATATTCTGTTTTATAGATTATGAAAAGAGTATTAGTGTTAATGTTACTTTCTTTATGTAATCATTTATGTAGCATTTTCTGTTTTATATATTATGAAAGAGTATTAGTGTTAATGTTACTTTTTGTATGTAATCATGTTTGTAACATATTTTGTATATATTATGTAAAGAGTAATCCTTAATGTTACCTTCTGTATGCAGTTGCTGCTAAGTTTCCTGCGAGAAGTGGTTGCTTGTCCAGACAACCGAATGACCGTCGAGAACGTCTCGATGATCATTGCTCCGAATCTCTTCCTTCCTGGCATCGGTGGTGCGAGCACGAAGCTTCCAGCGTCCGGAGTGCTGGAGAAGGAACTCCGCTCGGCTTCCGAGACCGCGAGCGTCGTCAGGCTCATGGTCAATCACCAAGATTTACTCTTTATGGTACGTTTAGTATTCGTTACAAAAATTACCAAATATTTAAGTGATCGTTGTGTATATATTTTTCAGCTGGATATACTTCAAGAATCAAGATACTAAAAGTTCTCATTTTGATGATTGTAAATCATGGGTTGATGATTTGATTTGTTGCAAGGATCTAAGCTCGTTCGTACCAGGCATTCAAATAGAAACAGCTTATGTTATTCTAGTGGAAGCATCATGCAATGTTTTGGACCATTTCTAACCTAGATGACCATATTAATGCTGGTCATTTTTTAACAATGATTTTGCAAACGTGCATTTGTCGATAAAAGTTCTGCTCCTTTAAATTAAGACAGCATTGTCAATTGTAAAACAATGCTCATAGTTGTTAAATCAGTGATTTGTTAGATCATGCTCTTTCACATCTGCTTCCCAGCGTAGTAAAGGAAGAATTGATTACGTGTAAGTTGTGTAATCCATTCCGAAATGGTATTGGATCATGATGTCATCTGAAATTTTAGCCTTAGTTATTTTTAGTGAATTTTTTGTGATACAGGAAATAATTGACTTGTTGTATGCATGTTTTTTTATTTTTTTTGTAATTCTGTGCATGTGTTATTGTTATTTGTGTGTACTGTTTGTTTGTATTGTTGTATGCGTATATTGTTGTATGTATACTGTGCTTTCTTGACTTCTTACCATATTATTGCTGACTGATGAATATTATAATCTTTTCACCGACTATTTACAGGTGCCAGATTTACTTGTTTCACAAGTCCGAAACGAAAATGATAAAAAGGTAAAATAATAATTATGCTGCAATTAGTCAAGTGTACTGGTATGAATTCGAGTTATATGTGAATTTAATGAATATCTTTTTGTGTACCATCCAGTATTTTTATGGTCATATTACAGCTTTTCATAAATAATGGCAAAGCGATGCGTTTTAGTCACCCATTGCTTAATGGCTAGTGAATATGACTAACATAATTTAAAATAAATTTTGTGTCTTGTCTGATCTCCCACAACAGCCATCAGCTTGACATTGTGCAGGCTTCACCTAACCAAGGCCAGTGCGCTAGATAAACACGTCAGTTTACTTCCTAGTTTATTATGTACAGTTAGTGCCAACTTATACTGCTTGACAACAGAGGAACGGAGCAGCGAGCTGTCGCTAAGCAGAAAACAACAATAACAACTGTTGTGGTTTGGTTTTCAAATGGTGTCATTATCCTTTTAAAATTTCCCATTTGATTAACTTTACATGTACAGCTCAGCTTGTGGTGTTGCCTTCAAGGCTATTGCATCGTTTATCTTGAATTACTGTTGGCCTAGTTTGAATATTTTTATCCTGAATTATGACAATGATGTTTTGTTTAGATTCGTGTCGGCATATTTCCGAGTCGTAAAGATAAAAGTAATGCAGACAATCGCAACTCGGTATGTAACATCAACAACAATTTTAGTATTGTAAATATTTATATCTAGATATTTGTATGTATACTGTCGAGCTCCGTTATCTGACTCCACATTCAAGCCACCAACCGTGCCTCTTGTGCATTACTTTATGAATATCGTAGCCCTTTTGTTACATCGAAGCAGGTAATTATATCGTACTTGGATGCTCCTAGTGCTGTTTATGCACTGATGCATAACTTTTAACAATCCAATATTCTCCGTGATGATCGGCCTGCCAGACTACAGCCAGAAATGGGCTTTGTGTTGTGGCAAGATAACGAGGTTTGACTGTATAAGAGTGAAACATTCAAGGCAGCCTAGCGACTGCCACGTGATATTCCTGCATGTGAAGTACTAATCTGGTTGTCGACAATGACGTATTTGATGTCTTGCTTTGTCATACAAGCGGCTTTGAGGCTTCTGACTCAGTTGTGTGGAGTTCAGTTATTAAAGATAATCGTTAACATTATGTGATGAAAGTTGCATGCATTATATTAAAACATTGCTTTAATAAAATGTGTGCTATTATTATCTGATCAATTATGTATTTCCCCTTCTTGATGTTTATTAATTATTATATTGTGTACACTTTGTTGACTGAAGATTATGTAGTTAAAATACCACTGCGTAAGAAGCTGAGCAGAAAGATAATGTAATTTTCTATCAGTGTATTCTCTCGCTGTATAAACTGATATGAAAACCGATGCACTCTCTGTTCTTTTACAGTAGAGGCATTAACATACATGATGATGACCTACTTTAGTTTTGAATGAATATATGCTGACCTATTTAATTGTTAGATGAATAAATGCTGGCCTACATGAATATTTTAAGAATAAATGCTACGTGAATATTAAATGAATAAATGCTGACCTATTTAATTATTAAATTAATAAATTTTGACCTGCATGAATATTGGATGAATAACTACATGAATTAATTGATATATGGTTTGTTTATTTTAAATTGTTGTCAGTACTAACTCTATGCTGCATTATTGAATATTGTAATTGCTAATAACTAATTGCGTGTGACATCTCTCGACTAATACTGCAGTTGATTAATTTACTCGTTATTTGAACCTGGTTTAAAATTGCCATGCAGGAAGCTAGTGTACAGATTCCCGTATCTTTGGATGAGTCGACAAATGAAGTGCAGATTACTGTCGATGGCTCGACAACGGCTCGGGATGTCGTCACTCAAGTCTTTGTTGGGTCGCCTGGAACAAAGCGACGAGAGTAAGTCAGAGACTGGAGTTGGATTATTGGAACCTAGACAGATGATACAGATGATGATGATAATGGGTTGCATTTCTCAGTGGTGTCAGACTTTGCCATTGACCTACCAAAGTTGCCATGTTCCTTCACGTGCTCGGCAAGTCGTGCAGGGATATTGTTGGCATCTAGCTGTGACAGTTTGCCTATTATCTAAAATGTACTTTGCATATGCTTTGCTTATCTAATCGTTGTGGGTATGTTTGCTAATTCTCTCCTATTTACGAAGGATAATTTGTCGATGATGTCATATGATGATGACATATTCCAGATTTTTGTTCATTTTGTAAAAATCTGATATTTTATTTTTAAAGCTATTTATGAATGTGGGTTGAAAGTGTTTATATGTCTTCTGATGTAATTTAAGACATTTGTGATTACAGTGTGTGATATTTTGTCTGCAATCTGTGTATGTTTTTGCCTACACTAATAATGTTTGCTGTAGCATGGAATAGAGCATGAAATTGTGAAATTGTTTTAACAGTGTGAATTAATTGTATGTTTATTTTTAACAAGCGTATGAGGAGATGTTATGATTTGTTGTTTTTGTTAATGATTAAAAAGAGTTAATATTAAATGTTTAGAGTGGAATAAGTTTTAATGGTCATTAAGAATTCTCAAGCTGGTTATGTTATGTTAGAGTTCTTGATACCATGATACATTCAGAAATTAAAAGAAGTTGCATTTAAACTGTATAGTTACTTTGTAATTGACTGTTTTTATTTATTAATTTTTTCTAAAGTTTTTAGGAAATACATAAATTGACATAGGAACGACAATTGCAATGGAACAGTATAAGTTATTAAGTTATAATTTCTTTTTTAATTTAAATAACTATGACTATCAGTTTGTAATAAAAAATTCTTACCATTTGCATTTGCATTCGTAATGATTACTGCCGTATTTATTATGTTAGGTCAAAGGTGGAAAGCAGAGCTAGCAGTGCAGTAGATACTGCAGAGATTATGGATCATGTCTTCCTCTATGAAATCGGCGGAAATATTGGTTGGGGAAATTTTTCAGTAACAATTTCTTTCTCTTAAATTTGACTACAATTTTTTCTGACTTTCTTTTAATTATTTTCATGCATTTGTTGTGATAATTTTGTTTATCCAGCAACATGAAGATGTGTGTCTGGACTATGTTATCATTGCAAGTTGTGATTTTCCTTGGAAACTATACAAATAAGTGGTTCTTATTTTATGATCTAGATTTGTAAATAATTAATTGCTTTTTATAATATTCTTCTAACAGATTTAATTCAACGCTTATCTGGGCCATGACTAGTGATTTAGTGAGATAGGTGGAAAGGGATACAAGTCACTCATGTTTTTTCTTGCAAATTAAAGTACATACAGTAGATCACATCACATGTAGTCAAACTCTGAGGTTGCTCTCTGAGAGAACTCACAAGTTGCTTTCACAAGATGCTTTCACCACGCTGTTATCAGAGACAGCTAGAAAACAAATACGTCAATACGAGAGCCAATGACTATTCATGATCAGTGAACCTGGTCCGATATAATCTGTATTGCTGTTGTGTACGATATTAACTCTTTAATATAGTTAATAGCATTTGAAAACATTGGTTCAATTTCTGAAAGGACTTTCCGTCATCATCTTTAGACCCGTCACCAATTTTAGTGCATTCAAGGCTGGCCCATCTATTTCTCTTTTCCAAGCACTAAGGTCAATGGCTGCGAAGGTTTTGTGTGGAATTTTCATTCGTGAGCATTGACGTTCATCTTCCTATCTTTTCATCTTCCGATTTGTTATGCCAAATTGTAAGCGTTATTAACAGTTTTCTATCAAATGTTAAATAATATGCTCAAAAAATCAGCTTGGTGAATGTATGATTTGCAGTTTGAATGCTATTTAATGTACGTGAATGACTTTGTGTTGCGTAGGTGAACGTCGCCTACAGCAGCATACCAACATGTCGAGTGTCGTCCGACAGAATCCACAAGCGAAATATGTGATACGAACATTGCAGTCATAGTGACCTGTCTTCTGTGCCTTTGGAAACCTTAGGCATGCCTTGGAACCTTTGGCAAGCTTAGGCATGCCTTGGAACCTTTGGCAAGCTTAGGCATGCCTTGGAACCTTTGGAAAGCTTAGGCATGCCTTGGAACCTTTGGAAAGCTTAGGCATGCCTTGGAACCTTTGGAAAACTCAGGCATGCCTTGGAACTTTGGGCACATTAGGCATGCCTTGGAACCTTTGGAAACCTTAGGCATGCTTGGAACCTTTAGGACCATTAGGCATTCTGGAACACGTTGCAAATGAAGCATTTGTCTTTTAATAGGTCTGTCTGCCTGGTGGAAATAGATCGGGATCCTCCGTTCGAAGATTGTTTAGCATTTTTCTGCCGAGATAACTTTCTCCCATCACTGTTTCTCACTGTTTTGGCCTGCAATGAATTCCTACAGTTATGTAGGAAGAAGAATTTGCTGTAAATACTCTAAGCTGCCTTGAGCATTAGAATGATAGCAACATCGCTGTACCGTCCTGATAATTTCTTTCTTTGTAGATATTATATATTTCTAGTTCTAATTGCCTTTGTTGCTGTCTTTCGTTGCATCGTGTATTAATTACTCATCTGTCTCTTGTAGATAGAGAATTGCTATCTATGTTTGTTGTAATTATTGATCATTGATTAAATTTAGGTAATGTCTAAGTGATTGAGTATATATAGAAACTGTTGTTATTCTACAAGTTATGTCTGGACTCGCGATAGTTTCATTGTTTATGCTTGTTTTGTACTGCGGTGGCTGATAATAGAACTAGCTACGGTTTCTAGCCTAATTGATAATTGTGTCAACATTTTTCTACATGCACGAAAATCCAATTGAGTTGTAGACTGGAATTTGAATTAATTATCAAACTTTTTATAACTGAAGAAATGTGTGCCTGATGGAGTATATGGATATATATGGATGGAGATACCTTCAGTGTATACAGTAAGAGGGATGATTGTGCTACCAGAATTGAGAACAGTTTTTAGAAGACCTATGGTATTTGATAACTTACATAATATTTGGATCCATCAGACAAGAATACTCGCTGTTAGGTTTGTATGCTGCTGTTTCAAAGATAGTTTCCTCTAGTTACGACTCGAAGGTGATGGAAGTCAAGAGCACTTTGTGTTGTTGTTTGTTTACTTACTGTGTACTCATTTTGTTTTTTATATGATCACTGTAATTTCTGCAATTTCTGCTTATCTATGTGTGAGATTTTTCTTCAGCTTATGAAACTGAGATTGGCAGAATGGGTTTCTTGTACTGGCTTAGAAACTTTGCTTCTTTTCTTGCATCTGCTCTTCCTACAATGTTATCTAAGTGAATTTTGTCGTCTATTACTGGTAGCTGCTTTTAGTGTTTATACATCTTTGATTCAGACTGTATTTCGTGTAAGCTTGAAGCTAATTTCATCTTCAAAAGCAGTGACTCATTTGATTCGTGATAAATCAATCGATCAATCATCAGCTTTGTTTTTGCAATGTATACCGTGTCTCAATTATTGTGACCAGGGCTTTGTTTTTGTTGATGAACATTAGTAAAGTTTATAGACTTTTATTGTTATAGAACTTACGTTTTCTGTATGATGTTTTGTTACGACACCACCATTTTTTCATATAACTGGTTTTTGTTTGTTATGATTTTGAATATTATGTGCTGGTTATATATACATTGCTGTTTATGGCAGGTTATACATTTATCTAGCGTCTTTTCTATAAATATTGCTTTAAATTATGATTTTATTGCTGAGTTGAGTTGTGACGAAGAAATCAAGGCATTTTTTTAACTTCATCGTTTACATCGAAAGGAGATATGGCTAATGTACTTTTACACAGTGTGACCAATCTTGAGCACTTGAAGGTTTCACTTGTTTACTTTCTCTAAATCGTATGATGAATGTACAAATTTTAAAAAATAATGTAAATATTCTGCTTAAATACTGACAGATGGAACTTTACAGTGGCTACAGTATTCTAGATGCAATAGTGGCCAAGAGCTTGGCAAGTCTATACAAAGAGCTTTCAGTTCAATTTGGTAGGTCAGCGGTTCAAGCCTGCTCATGAGTGAAAGTATTTGAAAGCTATCAATATAATAGACGGCTGCTTAACTGTAATTGAGTCGTTTTCTACTCGAGCAAAGTACACAGTATTGGTTGGGACATGTTCAAATTTGCAAACTAAATAAAATTAAAAGATTTTGTTTAAATGGATGTACACTGCAAAAACTATCCTCGAACTCGAAGTTGATTTATTGCTGTTATTAGCTTTGAAGTAGATACACATTGCTGTGTGTTAATTAGCATAGTGAATTTGAAAATGGTGTTGTCATTTTTCTTTTGATTTCATCTGATGCTTCAGCTAATTTTATTCATAATAAGTTTAGAAATAAGTAACTTTATACGTAGGATAATTATAATGTCATAAACTTATTAAATATTATTTGTACATTTATAATAATTTATTCAAATAATTTACAGCATTGTTTTAATTTAAAGTTTATTCATCACTGTCAACTGATTTTTGTAATTTTCTAGTATTTGAATGTCTAAACTGTTAAACAGACACATTCCTGGTTATTTTCTGCACCATATTACCTCAGTTGACATCCTAAGTAAAGTCAAATGTTGCAATAAGAAGAAGAATTGGTTCTACCTCATACTGCTGATTTATACTTTGCTAGGACACCGGGTCGGGTAAGTGGCTCCAGACATTTTGATTTTGTTGGGAAGCTTATTTGGATTTGAGGTAATTAATTTCCATTTTTCTGTAATAAAACAACATTTCGGAGAAATAGTTTGGGGGTTAAGCCCTTAAACCTCTGATTTGTCTACTGTGTGTGTTAAAATTAAATTTTTTGGTATTCTACACTGCTCTGCCTAAAATCTACTGTAAGTTGCCTCGTTTGATTCGCATTGAGTTTAACTGTTTATTTACTTGTATATTTGATCAAATTTGATATCTTGTAGACTTGTCTTGCTGCTGTTACTTTAGGCCGTGTATTTGCAATGTTTCTCAAGATTTCTTTTATGGTCTCCGAAGCGCTTATCTAGGCTTGTCATGCCTAGAGAGTGACCGAATAGGTCAGTCATTAGTGTTCCCGCCTCGCAGTGAAGAGGTAGAGGGTTCGCCTCCCTGCAACGACTGAATGTGTTCAGTAGCAAGCCTGGGCAAATAGTTAACACTCTTTTGCCTCTACGGGAAGGACCTTTGGCCGCCCACCCGTGCTCATCTGGCCTATTCGGTCGGTGGTTAAAGTCATACGTAGTAATACGTAAGACAAATATCCATCGCCAGGACCTGTCTTCGGACAGAGCACTATCATCATCATCATCATCATCA
>JAQFYQ010000997.1:0-14505 GCA_034694885.1 Buchholzia appendiculata | reverse complement strand
GTGGGATTTTTGAAAAAATAGGTGGGGCATTTTTTCAAACTAGGTGGGGGCCATGCCATCTTCCAGGGTGGAGTCGAACCCCCCCCCCCACACACACACACACAAATCCCACCCTGCCCACGAGCCACTGAGAAGGTCAAGTATTTGATGTCCTCTGTACAAAGGTTGCCGGTTGCAGATTTCGCCCCACAACCCTCAGCATGGCGTCAGTGACGTACTGCAAGACTCTCCTAAAAGGGCCAGAGTGCCAGGTGAACGTGTCAGTTTAATACCGAGCCTTTTTCGCTAGCACTAACAAGTGGTGCAGTCGTAGGCAGCGTGGTATTTGTCATTTTTGAGGTGCCGGGGTCGTCACACAACCGACAAGCGGGGTGGGGTGGGGGTGACGACGGAAATTTTTCGAGAAGAGCGGGGGGTGGCGACGGAAAATTTTCCGACTAGCGGGGGGAAGTGGCTACCTGAAATTTTTCCGAGGTGCCGCCGTGCCGGGGTCAAATTTCGACCCCACTGGGGTCAAAATTTTTGAGGAGGTGCCGGGGTCAACAAACGAGGTACCGGGGTTTAACCCCGGCGACCCCAGCGGCAAATACGATGCTGCTCGTATGGTATACTGGGTATATGGAGCATACCCACATATGGAGTATATGGAGTATACCCACAGCAAACTATTAAAATCACAATATACCCGCTTTATACAAAGAGTATACCCACTGAAAATACGACAGCATACCCGCAGTATACCCACTGCTTTTTTACCATCACACCACTGGTACTAACTTAAACTGATTGTTAACAGTGGTGTACAAACTTGCACTATTTGTAACCAAGAATATTAAATGCCCTTTATTTGAACCCAATATTTCTTGCAAGCGAAGTGAGTGCTTGACAGATTGAACAATCTGTAGATTCTATCGACTTGGTAGTGTATAAAACACCTTTTAAATCTATTTGAATAAAGAATAAATACACTACTTGCATATCTTTATATTTAAGTCGTGCTCAGCCCACTTCTCTACATCATCTACGTTAACCACGTACCTGTACGCCCTGAGAATAAATGCCAAGCAGGCCAATTCGCGGATGACCTAAGCCTATATGGACATCTGCGAAGGACCGGCAGTACAACTATCTCAGGCTACAGCGAGCACTCGACGACATAGAGAAGTGGTGCTCCCTGTGGAGAATCAAACTCAACGCGGCAAAAACTCAACTAGTCTCATTCAAACGAAAACCAAGAAAGCCCTCCCTCTCCTCCAAAAAGAAGCACAAGAAGCTGCCTACGTCACTGAAACTCTACGGCTCAACGCTACTGGAGCAAAACACCATGAAGATCCTGGGAGTCACCTTTGACGTCAACCTCACCTACAGCCAGTACTGCACAGAGAGAGCTTCGCTTGCAAGACAAAGAGTCCCTCTACTAAAGCGACTCAGAGGAAAGAAATGGGGAGCGAACAAACGCATACTGCTCAGACTCTACCTGCAGTACATCCGACCAGTACTGGAATATGGTGCCGCCTGCTGCGCCGAAGCCAAACCTTCCAATATCGGCAAACTTCAAGTCGTTCAAAACATGGCCCTCAGAGCAATACTTCAACAACCAACAACAACCAGAACCTCTGATCTTCACAGAATGGCGGACTCTGAACTCATTAAACCCAGACTTCTCAACCTACAACAGAGAGCAATAGAAAGATTCGGCAAATGAAAACTGATGGACCAGCTTCAAGTGCAAACAGCCCTGCTGCAAAGAGATGACTGAAAAACTCCAAGTCTGACTAACCCTAACCCTAGGGTTAGCTACACGTCGTGGAACAAATAACTACTACCTGCACACTTCACACCCAGCATCTCCATCACGCACCCCTCTCAAGCACAGTTCACACGGCTGTACCGTTGACTTATGACTTACGATAACGAACAAACAAGACATCGACGCATCTGACATCTGCACCAGGGAGCGACAAGATGGCCGTCCTTCCTGGGTGATAGGATGACCCAGGGGGAATTTATTCGCCTCTGGGAAGAGAGAGGTCGGCCAGTCCGAAGCCCTGGTTGCAGCAGCATCGCATCACATCCAGATGTCACACGACTCTGTCGCACGACAACCACGCAGGGACGCAAACACGCACGGAAACGCAGACAGACACATCGACAGCGAGTCTCCAGTCAGATCAGATCACGCACAAAACCTCATGACGGGCCAGACACCAAGGCACCAACCATCGACCCTCCCTTTCGTCGTCGGACAGATAAAGCCTCAGCCACCTCTCACGTGGCTAGCATCATGGGAGGCCTGAAGTGAGACCATAATGGACTCAGAACCAGGCCCACCAACTCCCCGCCTCCCGGCGGAGAGCGGAAACCAACCCACCACTTTCATCTTTTTTCCTCAAATTTCTTATGTTGCACACAATGCACAGTTGCACAACGTTTCTCGACCTTTTGGCTAAGATCAAAGTGTAGTATCTGTTCTTATTGTGGATTTACTCGTGGATTAACTCTTAGCGTACAACCGAACCGATTAACGTCCCATGACGATCAGGTTCGCTCGGTTCACTGAACGCTGGCATGATGCAGGTTCAGCAGCAGTCCGGTCAAGGACAATGGAGTAGGAATAAGAAGCAAGGTCGTGCTGATCAATCAGAGGTGCAACAAGGCTCATTGTTGTCGAGTCAGAAACAGGGGCAGGTGGGGCATGGTCAAGGGTCGGGAGGACAAGGTCGGGAGCATGGACAGGTCCCTTCGGGTCAAGGCCGACAGAGAGTCAGGTTCGAGCCAAGGGCAGTCATCGGTGAGACAGAATCATGGAGAAACGAGTTCGAACCAGAACGTGGGTCAACCACCTTTAAGTCAGGGACAGTCCACGGAAGCACATGCAGATAACAGCGGCTTCGCGCTGTATAAAGACCGCATGGAGAGAACCGTCACGGTGCAACTTCCTCAAGACGGCGTACCTTACCGACGCGACGAAGTTCCAATGCCGTTGTCCCAATTCGCGACGGAGTGGAGGCCATCGGCCAACGAGAGCGTAACGCAACGTGGGAAATTACGTTCATAAACGAATTCATCCAATTGCCTTTGCACGCAGTAAAGGGCTTCAATGACTCGGTGTCGTCAGTAACCAACACGATCTATAAGCTCAGAATTTTCGCAGTTCCATATTACGTTCCGATGGAAACCATCACGGCCATCCTAGTGGCACAGGCGAGGGCGACAGTCGTGTCTGCCAGATTCGAGACGGACAGGTCTGACGGCCTGCCCACAAACACCCGGTCCATTCGAGTCACCACGGAGCATCCGGAGCTTATTCCGGACACCATCAAGTGGACTTTCACTGGACGGTATTGGGTGGCGGTTGTCAACATGGCTGGACGTCAGCCCTTGCGCCTGAGGTGTCGGACCAGAGGTCACCGCCGTTTCGAGTGCGTGGCTCCATTCTGCACAACGTGCAGAGCTGTGAGCCACGTGGCGTCCTCCACGTGTACCCCGCCCGTGAGATCTTATGCCAACATAGTTGATCCGGCTGCATCGCCAGAGCTGGAGGAAGAGATAGACGATCACAACATGGAGCAAGGGGAAGATGGTATTACAGCGGAGGCCCTTATTCTGAACAATGTGCCACTTGCGGCTGTCTCATGGGCGGATGATGTTGCGGCGGTTGAGGCAGCTGTGGAGGCGGCTGCAGCGACGGGAAGTGTGGAGGACACCAACTCCGTCACGGGGTCGGCATCTGGTGGTGCAACCGTGTCAACCACAGGCACAGAAAATGCGAATGTGGTCAATGAAAGAATAGATGCACAAAATTCAGAGTATGAGGAGGTGAAGCGTAAGCGTCAACACAGTGGAGAATCGGATAAAACCGATTCTACACAAGTGATCGACTTAACAGCCAGGAAAAAAACTATGCCCAAAAAAACTGCTCCTCCTCGACGATCTGCCAGTGGGGGCTCACGTTCTTCTGCGCCAACGAGCCGCAGCGGCTCTCCTTCCTGAAGTTATTAAACAAGTATCTATTCAATCCTTTAAATTGTAATACTTTTAACGTTAATGGTTTACGTGATGATGTTAAAAGATTGCATGTTTTCAACTTTATTAAGTCTATGGCATGTGATGTAATATTTCTACAAGAAACTCACTGCACTAACGAAACCGAAAGAATTTTGTGGGAGCAACAGTGGGGAGGAAGAATGATGTGTAGTTATGGTGTAGCCCGTGCGAGAGGAGTTTCTATTTTAATTAGCCCACGTGTGATTAACTACTCCCTTAAGTATGTACAGACCAGGGGGGTCGTTTGTTAATTATTGATTTATGTGTTGCTGATATTCAATATCGTTGTGTTAATGTTTATGCACCTAATAGTCAAGCTGATGTGGTTCGGTCGTTGAAGTACTGGTTAAATACATCCAAAAACCTTGTTTTGGCTGTGAATGGATCTTTAACTGAACCAGTTTCAATAAGACGTGGAGTTCGACAGGGAAGTCCAATTTCACCTCTCTTATATGTTCTTTGTCTTGAACCTGTCCCCCATCGGAATTAGAAACGACCGTCGAATGACCGGTATCCCAATTCCAGGTTCAAATGACCCAGTTAGACTGTCTCTATTTGCCGATGATGCGAATTCTTTTGTTACCGACATGGTTTCTATTGAAGCTACGCTACAGTGGTTCGATCTGTATGGTCGAGCCTCCGGAGCAAAACTCAACCTTGAAAAATGTAAAGGCATGTGGCTGGGCCGATGGAAAGACCGTACAGACACACCGTTTGACTTTTCATGGTCCAATCAAGGCAACATTTACTGCGTCTTTTTCGGCTCAAACCATGTCTTTAATAATAGTTCACATTTACTGAATAAAATTAGCAAGACAGTTTCACTTTTTAAAAGTCGAAACTTGTCCCTCAGATCACGTGTGTATATAGTCAATTTTGTGATTTTGTCTCGTTTAGTGTATGTCTCGTCTATTGTAAGTTTGCCTACTACTTTGTTTATTGCCGTTGACAAACTTGTATTTTCATTTATATGGAACAAGCATGTTGAATGTGTTAGTCGCCAAACGCTTCGTTCCGCACCCAAGAGCGGGGTTTAGGTGTTATGGACATGGTTGTTAAAGTTAAAAGCCTTCGCTGTGCTCACCTCAAACGTTTGCTTGACGAGGACGACGCTCTCTGGAAGGTGCTTGCAGCCTATTGGATTGATCTGCACAGGCCCGTAGCCAGGATTTCGTCCGTCGGAGGGCTGGTGGGGGGCCTGGGGCCAACGCTTTGGTGGGGGGCCAGAGCGTTTAGTGTGGGGGCCTTGGCCCCCCCGGCCCCCGTGCTGGCTACGGGCCTGGGTCTGCAGCTAAGTGGGCTAAGCCCAGTCTTCAGGACTAATCGTGTTCCCCATGCAGAGACGCCGTCCCCGTTTTACACAGAGGTATTGAGTGGCTTGAATGACATACGGAAGATCTTTAACCCAACGTTGACAATTCATCTCACCGCAAAGACTTCGTACAAAGCCTTGATCCAATCAGAAATGCGAATTTGTAAGGTACTCTCCAAGTTCCCTTCCGTGGCTTTCACGGCATCATGGCAAGCTGTCACTGACATGCCTTTGTCACCGTGGGCTAGGGAAATCTCATGGAAAATTTTGCATAACGTGCTGCCTGTTAATGCTTATCTTTACTCATTGCAACTAATGCGTAATGACAAAATGTCCTCGCTGTAATCAGCCAGAGACTATTCTGCATTGTTTTTACGAGTGTGTGATTGTGTTACCAGTTTGGAATGACAACTGGATGTCTGCTGCGTGCGGGAAGGCATTCAGGACTGCCAGAAAATTTGTCCAATTTATGCAGTCCAAAAACCTTGCTGACATTCCGAGGCGCGTGCTGAAGTTTCTGCATGTGGTAGCAGGCGAGCTAGAACTCGCAGTCTGGTTCCACAGAAACCGCAAGATATATGACAAGAAAACTGTCTCGACCGCTGACATTCAGAGATTGTTTCTCTTTAATGTCAGGTACAGAGTCAAGGCCGATTGGGAACGATGGACCCAGTCAGCTTTTACAAACTTGTGGTGCTTCGATGGACTACAGTTAGTTCAAGTCCTTGACAATGTCTTAACTCTTAATCTCAATGTATGATTAAAGCAGCTAGTGTTCGTCTACGCTGCTTTATTATTTTATTGTTTTATTGCTTTATATTATATATTTTTTGTTTTGATTTGTTTTTATCGTAGTGTGAACTTTTTACTATATTTTATGTCATGTCTTGTCTTATTATGTTATGCAATGTTACAGTATTATCTCTTAATGGTGCTTGCTATCCTTTCTAGTAACGGTTTCGTCAGTAAATTTTTATCACATTTTTGGTTGTCTACACGCTTATCGATCCGTTACGTTATGTTTTAATTTCATTTAATCTATTCAGCTGAATAGAATCTCTATTCAACTGAATAGAATCTCTATTCAGCTGGCTACGAGCTCGTCTGATAGTTTTCATTATTTTACTCGTTTATGTAATTGTAGTTCGATATTTTGTATGTGTAATTATTAACGCGAACACCACAGTTTTGTTATAGTCGCATGTAGCCTATTTGTAGTTTTCATTACTAAATGTGTCCTCGCCGTATATTGATCAAATTGTTATATATAAATGTTATAAAGACAAGTGTTATATTTTAAATATGTTGTATTTTAAAAATTTCATGATGAACGGTATGGTACAATTAATGGTCTCAAGTCTATTTCATGTTAATGAAATAATCCTTCTGATTGGTTCAATTTAGCCGTCGATCTTTATAGCGGTCGTTTCGCCACTATGCTAATTAAGATTTTAAATTTCGATTGCATTTCTATTGTTATGCGCATATCAATTTAACCTCTGTGTGTTTTAATCTGCGTGTATACTGAACTACTTGTGTATAAAATCGTCAGTTATGTCAAAGACTCCCACATATAACAAATTACTGCTTGCTAATTTATGCCAGTGTTTTTAGAGTTCGGCGTTTATTCATTTATGTCTATTCAATGCATGTATTCCATGATTTATAATGAATGTAGTTTTAGCTGTTTTACGTTGTATAACGCATAATATGTTTGTGTCTATTTGTTCAATTAAAAGAGAGAGAAAAAAAGTATTTGTTCTTATCAGCTTAATATCTGATACGTCTCCCCATCGGGGGACTTCGACATTAAACTGATTTTTGGAACTCGGTGAAGATTCAGGGGCTTGCTCCGACTTCGCCACGGGTTGGCTCGGTATTGCAGTACCTCCGGGATCTGTCCATCTCCCCTCAACGGGGGAGAATAACAAAACAAGTAAAATTTTATACGTTGAAGAAATAAAATATTGCGCCTCGGAATGTCAGTGACGGAAGTCACTGGCACGCACGGCGCATGTGAAAGGAAGTGTTATATACATACATAAAAGAAAGATCGAATGAGAGTTTATGACATTTATATTTATACCATTCATGACTATTTAAATTTGGTTGATGGCATTTAAATTTGGACCATTATATTCAGCAATGTGTATTAACAGTGCAACTTAAATTGTTGGCCACTTTTAATTCGACAACACTTCGCCTGAATATGATTGTTAAGCATTATTGTCAGTTCCAGACTTCCAGTGTAACAGTGTTTACGTACATGTACCAGGTTGTACCTGTAGGCCTACTCCTGTAGGCAGCAAAAGCAGATCATTCTGGATTAGCAAACTATGTGCTTGATAAAACTACGACTAATCAAATTGCATTATTGTTTGTATCATACGCAGGCTTTTTCCCAGGACTTCTGAACTGGGAGGGTGTAAAAAAATGTGGGGGTGGGTGTCAAATTTTTTGGGCCACAATTTTTTTTTCGAGCGCGGGGGGGTAGCGGAGGGCCCCCAAAAAATTCTTTAAAAACCATAACACCCCCCTAGCTGGTGGTTTAGTGAAAATTGAACTGGCGGGTGTCAAGATATAACTGGGGGGTAAAAAAACCGCTGGGGGGATATAGGAAAATCCCTGATCATACGGTACGTGATTTTAATCGTATATAAAATGCCGCTCTTGACTGAAAGAGTAATATTGGAGCGGATGATGAGAAAACCTAAGACCAAAGACTTTACACTCCGTTTATTAATAACCTTTGTGATTGCCTTTGTCAGCAACATGATCACTTTTATTCAGTGCAACTTTTGTCAATCTAATTTCACATCCTCTAGAAAACTGTAAATCTTCAGCAGTATTGCTCGAAGACGGTTGAGAATTCTTACCAAGTCTAGTGCTATTGACAGCCTGTTAAAAAAACTGTAGTAAACCGGTATGAAATGTAGTGATATTTTAATCTGTTACTTGTGTCATTTAACATAAAATGACTAAATTTGTTCGTTTATTTATTTTCATCATTGATAAATTAAATAGAATAACATAACGTGCATTGTGGACGTAGGCAGAGCCTCTATATCTACATCTTAATTAATAATAAAAATAGTTGGAGTCACAAATAATTACATAATTTGTTGTCTGATTAAGTTACTTTCACTTAAATGCTGATGAAGATATGTATCATCAAAACACTCACCGTTTGCACTCAATTAATTAGCTAATTAATTAATTACTTAGTATATTCCTGTACTTAAATGCATGCGCTTTATCTCATGCGATTAATTGTTTTATCAGGATTAATTTAGTAAATCCTTAAATTAATCCTGACTACTTTTTTTAAATCGAAGAGCAGCACTAACTGTAAAAAATCTTGTAACTAAAGAATCGTTATCTGCTAATGCGGACATTCAAATTTCTAACCATTTTGTTTGCTGGAAAATACATGTATACACTCTAATGACTATCTAACGTGCATTTATCTTATTTATAAAAACTTGATTTAAACATCATTAATTTTCAGATGTTTCGTGGTCTTCACGACTTGCTCCAGTCTTAATTCTGAACAAATTAACATAAATTTATAACGACGACGTTGATGACTTAATTAAGGGGCATAATAAGAAAAAGAATAAGAACACCAGCATCCATTAAAGCATCTTGATTCAAGTAGCAGTATACACAGACACAGCGAGAGAACGTTCAGCGAGTTCACGCACTGCAGCCACTTTGATACAGACATCCGAACTGCACTAGAATAAGACGATAATTAACAATGGTCAACAGACTCGATACTAAATGCTATACTGAATTAATTTTCCACAGGTGTCACCTGTTGACTTCCAGCAACTACCCAATTCGACTGATTTAAAGCCTTCAATAAACGTTGAGAACAATGGCAGTAATCTCTCCACACATTTAAGATGCTTATTTGACAAGTTCGACACATTTAAGGATTAATTTTTTCACAAAATGTAATGGCAATATGTTCATTTACGCAACTTCTACATTTTTAGAATACTTAATGTTCAGCATAGAAAATAGTGGAATATAAATATTATGTTGTAAAATTAATCTGTAATAAAGTAAACGGATGCCATTCACAAAGATGCGGAAGTTTTACATAATCAACATCTCTAACACCTACATTCAGCTGCGACGATAACCATTATCAGGTGATCTTAAACAATTATTTATTTTATTTTTATATAATATATAGATATATTTTATAATTCTTATCAGAATATGAAATATTAAAATGAAACAAATTTATTCCTGGCAAATACCATGTTAACCTGCACAGAGCTCATAAGCAAAACATTCGAAACCTGATGGAGAGAACAGAGCGTTCCACTACATACAATCACAACGAACTGAATCAGTGACTTGTCTCTAAGTAAAGTTTGCCACAGTTTCAATTATACAGTTCTGTACAAAATACTGCACACCGCTTTTTGCACGCTACTACTGCAAGAAGCGCCGAACGAATCGCAATCAGACAGACACACATAAACACGCATCCTACACGAACAACTAGCAATAAATACAACAATGCACTAGACATTTCTTAACAACAGCAGCTAGATTTCAACATCATCATCACCATGTGGGACATGTACAATTGTGACAAATTACACAGAAACAATATTAACTATGAAAACGCAACAATCACTAATCACAACCGGTGTACCGGTGGTGCTATCGGCCGCCATTGTACACACACGCACACGCACAGATTATAGTTACTGTAATCAGATAATTAATTATACATACAAGAAATGTGCAACGTTAAAACATAAATACAACACAAGTAACAATAATTACACATCGACATAATGTATGGTTGAATAAATAAAAATATGCTGTTATTTTTGTAAACATCCATCCATGTATATGCCCGTTGCCCAGTGGTGTGGGCTTTACAATAAACCCACCATGTTCTTCTACGAGCTCGAGAAGGCAGGCAGCCAGACTGTTTTTGTCAGGAAGGGCATCCGACTGTACAACTTTGGTTCGAAAAAAATTCCAAAATGTCTCATGCCCATATTCTCAGAGATTACTCACTGTGAGCGTGCTTGCAAACAATGCCAACCATGGAGGGACACATTGTCCTTACTGCCCATAATGGACGACAATTCCAACCTGGACGATAAATAATGATGTTAATGATGATGATTATGATGTCGATGATGATGACGATGATGATGATTTTGATGATGATGACGACGATGATGATGATGATGACGACGATGATGATGATGATTATGATGTCGATGATGATGACGACGACGACAATGATATGATGAAAACGATGATAATGACGATGATTGATACAGCGATCGTGTGAATCAATCTACACAGTAGTAGTGTGGAATCTGTTCACACTTGAAGCGAGTAAATACAACCAGTGCTACGTGATGTATCTAGAACAAAAGTGTGCACAGTGCTCCCACTACAGTCAGCTGTTTCCCCACTGTCTCAGCTGTCAGTGCTCCCACTACAGTCAGCTGTTTCCCCACTGTCTCAGCTGTCAGTGCTCCCACTACAGTCAGCTGTTTCTCAACTGTCTCAACTGTCAATGGCCTCAGGCTTATAACTACGTACAGCCATGGGCTATCCACCAGAAACGGTGGGGTCTGTGGAGGGATGCATCTCCCTCAATATATTTGTTGGAGGGGACGGTATAGGGCATGCCCCATCCATAATCATGGCTTCGTCCTCCCTCAATGAGAAAACCAGATCTTCGCCATTGTCATTGCGAGAACACGATATAAGAATAAAGTTAAGTGCTAATACCACAATGGCAACATTCAACAGCAGCTGCTGTTCCTACAGCAATCTGCTCATAAACTGGACGTCAGGAAATGTAAAAACTTCAAGGTTAAAGAAAATATGATTGATGCTCAGAGTTCAGCAACTGCATTCCAACAATCTTAACATAAACTTAAAAACATTCACAATTATACAACGCAGAAAAGATACCAATCAAATATTTCGGTTATCGTTGAAAAACTAAATGTGAAAATCATGAATTTTAAATGGTTCAAACTTAATAGCTAAATTATTAAAGTTCTACTCTAGAATTGCATAAACCATAAATATTAATTTTTTAATTCAGCTGAGGAATGCAACATCCAAAATCATGCAGTCAGAAATGCAATGAATTACCACTAAAAGCACATTAGTACGTAACACACACCATCTCCCTTCAAGGATCTCCGCAGTTAGACCGTACCACTACATTCATGCACTCACTAAAAGTCACTATTCCTGGGATGACGTCACTATATAGGGATGACGTCACTATACAGGGATGACGTCACTATACAGGGATGACGTCACTATACAGGGATGACGTCACTATACAGAGATGATGTCACTATACAGGGATGTAGCCGGAATACGACGAAGAGATAAAAACTGTTCCCAGACGTCTCTCGCACTCTCGCTCCTTCTGTCGCCTCTGAACTTCCTTGGTCGTCAACTCGAGAGGACCTTCGAGGCAAGGAGCTGCGTCGGATGTCTTCGACCCAGCGACACAGCTGCTTCCATTGTTGTTGTCCGCTCTCACTGCTGCAGGCGGTGGAGGCTTTTTCCGTGAAAGATTTTCCGGTTCCATGCTTTCGGAATGACCTGACACAGCACGAGGGGTTGCAGAACGAATAGAGTCCGTCGGTAGAACTACAAGCGGAGTACAAGTGACGAGTGGCAACGGGCCGGAGTGAACAACAGCACGTCTCTCCAGGTCACACGGAGTCGACAAGCTTCGGGAATAAGATGGAATCATTTGCGTTACTACAGAAGGAACTTCGGTTAGATTCAAGCAAGAGTCTGTGATAGAATACTGTGGAACAAGCGCGAGCTTATCTAAACAAGTGTCTGTCGCAGAATACTGTGGAGTAATGGAACATGACGAGGGAGCTTGTTCTTGTGACGTTACAGGACACGGCGATGATGTCAGAGTGGAACATGACGTCACGACTGAACACGAAGTCGCGGTTAAACAAGACGTCATTGCTGAAGAACTTGTAGATGCCGAGCTACTCGCTAGCAGTGGTGCAACAGACGGCCCAAGCGTCACAACCGATGACGTCACGACCGATGACGGCGGCGGAGAACCTTTGTGACCGCTGCCGGCTGTCGAATGCCTGCGCTTCGGCTTCGACACAACACATTCCGCACTTGGACTTTCCAGAGTCCTATAAATAGTCATCCCGTTGCACATGAGCTTGAGTCGTTTAGTGGTTGGAGGGCTGGGTCCTTCTGACTCGGACACAGAGCAGCCACTTAGCAGTCCAGAGTCATCACCTACAGTACTGTTCAATTTCTTGATATGAGATGATGGGGATTTTACCGACGACGGGGATTTTGCTGATGGGGATTTCGCTGACGACAGGGATTTTGGTGATGTCAGAGATTTAGGTGAAGACGACGTTGAAAGAGATTTTGATGATGGTGATGAGAATGATCGAGGTGACGAGGATGCTGACCCAGGAGAGGAACGAGGCGACACACACATGGCACCGGAGGGAGACCGCTGCAGACTGACCACGAGTCTCTCAGTCGTCGGCATGACAACAGAGAACGATTGCGTCTTGGGCGACGGCCGGCCTGCCTTCGCTAACGAATCTCTTTTCAGCTTTTTCCTCGACTGACTACACACCTCGTGCTTCGGATCGTCTGAAGTCACTACCGCGGATTCGACATTTTGATTCGAGGAACACGGAGTTCCTGACGGAGGTGTACAGCAACGCTCCAGGTCAATGATCAGCTTCTTCGTAATGCCGTGTAAAGTACGATTCAACGGGCTTTCTCCGTCCTCCGGTTTTGTATCTTGATGGTCTTGCGCTACACACTCGACCCTACGACAGTCAATGCCCTCGGTGTCTGCGGCTGATGACGTGTCAGTATTGTCAGCAATAATGTCGACACAGGCAGACACAGCTATAATGTTCTGTACAGAAGCTGACTCGGCACTCAAGGCTGAGGATATGGAACAAGGAGATGCGAGTTTGTCCGTAAGTGGATGAGGAGCCGAGTCAGTGTCGGACTTACTCACAGCCAGACTCACGGGAGACATCCCACCCCGCTGCAGCTTCTTCATCGGCAGCGCATTTATGATCTTCTCTAGTTCGAGGTTCTTCTTTTTCTTATCACAAGGAATTACGATACTGTCTGATTTGATATTGTGCGTCGATTCAAAGCCGCCAGCGTTCGCGCAGAGAATAGCGCCGACTGGAATCTCCTCAGGGATATTATCGCTGATGATGACATCCGAAACAGACCGGCCGGGAATCATCAGCATGCTGGATACATTCGCACCACCACTTCTTCGTTGCTCTGACGCGACATTCCTCGTCTCTTGTTGACTGGCGATGAGATCGAATGAGCCGTGCTGGCCCTCAGCACACTCAACGCCAGGCCGGAGGAAGGACGGCGAAGGACCAACAATCACCTCCGACTCAGAGGGTCCACACAGGTATGACGCGTTGGGTGACGCGCAGTGCACTGTGACACCTGGTGACGCACGATGAGTCGTAGAACTGACTTGTGTCTGACGTCGTGACGTAGGGTTCCGTGACATGGCCGTGTAAACCGGAACCTTGAGTATGTCGCTGCCACCAGAACCTGCCCCAAGGCTTGGCGTCACCGTGACCGAAGTCTTAGTCAAGTTTCCTGCAGTCATCGCGTACCTCATCCCCACCAGATTATTCAGCACTCCGAATGCTGGGTGAATGGCCGGCTTCACGGTGTAGTCCGTAGCGGAGCAGAGCTGGCCGTAGCCGACCGACTTGGGCATATTGTGTCGCGCCCGAATCTCGACTCCGCTCAATTGGACTGGGGTCATGGCCGGCTGCGTAGACACGGAACACATCCTTGCAGCGACGCAAGGCGGGCTCTGATTCAGCTGGTAGGGCTTAAAGAGAGCAGTCGGTCTTGTCGGCGTGTCGACACTATGAACAGAGTGAGGTGTGGACACAGCAACCGGCGCTGAGCCACGCGTTGCTGTAATCACAGACTGTTTGAGGGCGAGTTTTCCTTCCACAGATACGCTTGGTGGAGGCGCAAGTGAGATAAAAGGAGTGAGAGAAGCTGCACATTGTGACTCGTTACCGAGTAAATGAGACGGGCTTGCAAGAGGTGAGTAATACTGCAAAGAC
>JAQFYQ010000996.1:0-14508 GCA_034694885.1 Buchholzia appendiculata | reverse complement strand
AAATTAGTCAAAACTGAGAATTTCATTGAAATCGGAGACTATAGGGTGTTAATTTATTTATTTTTTGGTTGAGTTGATGTGGAATGACCCTAATATAGGAATCTGTTACACCTTTAATAAAACTCAAGACTGCAAGCAAACATTGATTTCCATTTTCTTACAGGTCCAGTGATCGAAGAACAAGAAATAATTAACACAGAAGTTGACCTTAAGGTTCAGAGCCTTTCGCTCGTGCTCAACAAGAAGGAATACGAACTCGCTCGCGCGAATGCCGTGTCTATTGCCTCGCACGTCTCGCTGCACGACGGTAACTTTGAGATCAGAGGTCAGCTTGGTAGCATGTCTGTAATCGACTCTTCGCCTCATGGAAAAATCTTCCAGGAACGGTTTATAACAACGGGAAAGAATGCTGTTGATTTTCACATTTTCAAGTGAGTTGTTGGAATTGTATCAACTCGGATATGTATGCAGTGTATAAAACATTTCGTTGCCATCACTGATTGCAGTTATTTTTATATTTGAGGGGTTTAGAGATGCATGTTTTAGTTACCTCTAGTTAAGAAATTTAAGAACGTATGTTCATTTACGATGGAGTCAGTTAGTGATGTAAGGATTTATTTTAAACTGCCGTACTTGCATGCAGCCTGGTGCTATTCATGTAGTAATGTGGCACACCTCACCCAGGCAGTGTGCATCTGCTAGTTATGTTGATATGGCACACCTGTACATGTATGTGGTGTTTGTATGACAGATATGGCACACCTGTACATGTACAGTATGTGATGCTTGTATGACAGATATGGCACAGCTGTGCATGTATGTGGTGTTTGTATGACAGATATGGCACACCTGTACATGTATGTGATGTTTGTATGATAGATATGGCACACCTGTACATGTATGTGGTGTTTGTATGATAGATATGGCACACCTGTACAATGTATGTGGTGCTTGTATGGCAGATATGGCACACCTGTACATGTATGTGATGTTTGTACGATAGATATGGCACACCTGTACATGTATGTGATGTTTGTATGACAGATATGGCACAGCTGTACATGTATGTGATGCTTGTATGACAGATATGGCACACCTGTACAATGTATGTGGTGTTTGTATGACAGATATGGCACACCTGTACATGTATGTGGTGCTTGTGCGACAGGTATGGCACACCTGTACATGTATGTGATGTTTGTATGACAGATATGGCACACCTGTACAATGTATGTGATGTTTGTACGACAGGTATGGCACACCTGATCCAGACAGCTTGCGCGAGTGTGATGTCACAGTTGAGTTGAGTATGTCGTCCGTGTGGTATGTGCACACACAGCGGTTCATTCAGGAAACTCTTTCCTTCGCTCAGAACTTCAATCAACTCCAGGATCTGCTCGGACGCAGTCGAGCAGCGTCTACCGGCAAAAAGGTCTGCGTTAAAAAAATTATTTTTGTTTGTCGTTTCAGCAAGTAATATTGTCTGATATTTTACATTACTTATAATTACATTACTGATATTTAATTTGGATTATTAATATTTACTGAATTACTGATATTTTATTTACATTTATGATATTTACTACATTACTGATATTTACTCTGATGTACTACTAGTATTCTACATTTAATATTATTATTAGTTTTGGTTACTCAAATTATACAAAAATAATTATGAAACTATTGTTTTTTTCAAACTCTGTATATCACAGCAACCAATATTGTGACGCTGTTTGTGGGTTGTTAATCTGGAGTTGGACTTTTGTGCTCACACTTTTGGCGCGGTTTTCTATTTTTTTGAGTCTATATCGTTTTTTTTGTGTGTTATTGTATAGTTTTTTTAATATGAATGAATAGATATAGGATTTAATATATGACCAGTAAATCCTGCATTATTTTGACATTGTATTTTGATTATTTGAATTTAGTTAATTGATTTAGTTGATTGAATTTAGATTTTATATATTTTAAAGTACCATACATGAAAATATAGACGACAGTTTGTTAAATATAACTGGTATGCTAATGTCTTGACTATGTATCGATGCTTAGATTACAGAGAAGGCATTCCACAATGCTCGTGTGTCGCTGGACATCACTGCTGGGGCTCCGGTCATCCTCATACCTCACAGTTCACGTACGAGAGATGTCCTTGTGCTCGACCTTGGAAGACTTCGTGTTACGAATGAGTTCCTCTTCGACGGATCCAAGGGCACGATCAGTCACGGGAAGGTTCGCAAGGCTGAAGAACTGGCAAGAAGTCAGAGCAATGGTGTGTACAAGAGCTTCAGCCCGAGGGTTGTCGAGCAGCCTGGCAAGCCGGGTAAAGCAAGCGCCTCTGACAGTGACATCATGAACCAGAGTGTCTACGGTAGTCTGGATATGGACTGGCGATTCAGTGATGATCCAGCCACGAATGTCACCCACGCGAGAAGCAATACAATCAGTGGAAACGACTTTGCATCCGCTGTGCCGCTGACTTCTGTTGGAATCCTGAGTGCGACTGCACCCGCGGTTCAGTCCCACATCGGAGCTGCACTCTGTAGGTCAGCTCTGTCCAGTTCTGGAGTCGGCCAGCAGCGGGATGATGGAACAAAGGACAGTGAGTCGTACAAGTGTTTGCTTGATGTGATGAACATTAGACTGCTCGACATGGAAGCTTACTCAGCCAAGTGTTATCTCGTATCTGAAGTAGATCAATCAGTCGGAGTGTCCTCCCGGGATTCCGATCTTCTCTTTCCATCCGTTCTCATTCGTCGCGAGGTGTGTCAAATTATGCATTGAAGCTTTAGATTGAGCTGTAATGAAGTTAAAACTGTTCAAGCAAATTTCTCGTAGTACTGTGTAGTTTTTTAATGTTGTAGAATTATGATGGTTAGAGTGGTTAGAGAGTCATACCTCCAGTTTTCTACCGATCATATTATTATATGTCTTCTTTTGATGTATTTAGTTCAAATTGTTTTTGTGAATTGATAGGCATATCATTTGATGGTATATTGATTAATAAAATTAATAAAAACTAAATGGTCTGTATACATTTATACTAGTGTTGACAACGGGTAGTTATTAAATACTGTAGGTAGTTATTCAGCTGCAATGCTTTTTATTCTTGTCTTTGCACAGAAACTGTCGTGATTCTTTTGCTGTGTGCTGACTACTTTTCCTGTCCAAAGTCTTGCATTATCGTTTCAATAGGCACTGGAATGAATTTAGTAATTAGTCGATGAACAAAATGAATTTGACTGGAAAGTTTTTGGTAATTGGCAGAGAATAAATCTTAGTAAATAGAATGATATAATGTAGAAGTTATCAGCGTTTAAAGGAACTGTTGCATAGAGGCTTGATGCTGTGATGTTGGTGATGTTAAAGATATTATGATTATTTTTCTGTTGGCTTCGCTTAATTCAATGACTGTCATTGTGATGCACCACTGTTATTCGTTGTGCACAGAGTGGTAAGATTCTGAAGGAGAAATGTGAACTATCCCTGCAAGTGGAACGGAATCTTGACGTTGAAATAAGTCACGCTGTGCCGGACTTCAGCATTGACGGCCGACTCTCTTCTGTCATCATCTCGCTCGACGCCCAGCAGTATCAACTCATTCGTGGAATTCTAGCGCACAACCTTGGTGAACCACTGGAAGAGTTTCAGCGACAGCTTATGCTGCATCTTAAAGATCCCAAGATACAGGTCAATATAGAGATAGACAAGATACAGGTCAATATACAGATAAGGGACAAGATGCAGGTCAATATGCAGATAGACAAGATACAGGTCAATATACAGATAGACAAGATACAGGTCAATATACAGATAGACAAGATACAGGTCAATATACAGATAGACAAGATACAGATCAATATAGGCATACAAATAAAGATCCCAAGATACAGGTCAATGTGGTACTGATTATTGCACAGATCGTTAACATGTGAACATTTTTGAAATGATAAATCGCTTAATTAATAAATGTTTTAAATAGTAAATGGTTTGAATTTACTTATCTATCATGTGCTTCCGTTGAACTGTAGTACGATGTTATTGGTATTGAGTCGGCAAGTTCGAGTCTATGCAACACTGATCTGCCTAGGTGCCCTCTGAACTTTGTCCAAGTAGGCAAGACTCGACTGTTCAGAAGTAGCTGCGATTTGTAGTTAGTCCTGTTTGGGAGACAAACCCCTGCTGGTGTGAACTGCCATCGTGTTGTTAGTGCGGCTTGCAGCATGCAGCAGACCCTCTAATGGTTTAGATAATTTATATGGTTTGTGTAATGAATGGTTTAAATATTAAATGGTTTAGATAATAAATCTGATTACACGAATCAGTGGCAGATTATTTGCTACCAGGTGCATATATTGATGCTGTTGTTCTTGGAATCAATTTACAGTGTGTCCTGAGTTAACTACAGCTAATTACTGTAGTAATTAACTGTTATTAACTAGTATTAACTGTTTCTAGAGGATCTGTTTGCATAGGAAGTTTTACATAGGAGTGAGTTTAGTGAGCCTTCTGATTGCTTGGGCTTCCATGTATGTTAATTCATGAATGTTGAAATGTTAATAAGAAATCATTTCTGCATAAATTGATTGGGTACCATTAATGAATGATTGTAAGTATCTGTGTAATTTGTTGTGTTATGAATGACTTTTAATGAATGACTTATTGCTGGTTCTTGTAGACCGTGCTCAGTGGTGAGCTGTCAGTTGGTCTCTCGATCAACCTTGACCTAGATAACGTTCAGCTTGAGGTGCTGCTTGCACACGAAGACTCAACCAATCCTGAAGTGTCTCTCGCAAGGTTTGACTTCGTCAGATCGCGCTTGCTGATCGAGAGTCGAACGGATGGTTCGAAGGATATCGATCTCGTATCTCACGAGATAAAAGTGCACGACACTCGCTTCAGAGGTGCGTAATACGTAGCTGTCGACTTTGTGCATAGGTGATATTTATTTATTTAGTCAGACTTGTTTAGATTTGCTGAGCGTAGTGTAGTGTATGGTTTGGTGTTTCATTCTCATTTGTCTGTATTATTTGAAGAAAAACAAATCTTAATAGTCAGTGATATTTTAACAAGTTGTAATAGATTGTGTCAACAGATAAATTGATTTTGTTTTGTGCTTAGTGATTTTTTGCAGTTTTGGCATTTGAATTTGATTTATCTGTTTAAGTACTGTTGTCTTGTTTTTAAATTGTGTTTTGCTTCTGTTAATAAGGAATGCTATCATATGTGACCCTATGTGTAACACAGTGACTGTATTATAAAATTAGTGCGATGCATAATTCTAAACTGTGTTATCTTATTATCGTAATGCTTTTCTGTTACTAGATTCACCGGCTAATGTTCGGCCGAATGTATTTTCTGAGATCTTGAAGCCTTCGTCAGAACGCTCTTGTCCCGACTCACTGCAACTAGAGGTTCACTGTCGAACCAACAAAGACATTGCACGCTATACGATCCTATTCAATAACATGCGTGTTATGGGCATCTTTGACTGGTTAATGGCTGTTGGCGAATTTATCATGGCAGGACCCGAAGATCCTTTCAAGAAAGGTTATTGAGTGCTTTTTATTGTAAAGATTTATTTTTGCATTGATTATGCCTTACTTGAAATGCAACATCTTTGGCTAGGTTGTGTAAGAGTATTGATGGCAAGGACTGTTTCACAGGATATGTACAAATGTTTTCTCAAATAGACAGACATTGTTCCTCTACTGCCTCATCAAAATTCAGCTTCCTTTAGTAACTAAAGTTTAGTTGATTGCCAAGCTTTTATTTAGGGACAGTTTTTTTGAGGCAGTGTATATGGTATCAGTTGATGTTTATTGGTATGATTTGAAAATAGTGTCAGTCAGTTACCTCTTGCTTGAATTTTCACAACTGGTGTTTCTGTTACTAGGTCTTTCCAGTGTGGTCTTGGGCATATGAAAATCATATCCGTGTTAAACTTCCATTTGGTTTATCCATTTTTTTCAAATTTTGTAGATCTGTTTAAATAGCAGAGTGTTACATTTGTGGCACTCTTTTGATTTGTACAATGTATTATTTGAATGTGGGATTCATGACAAAAATATTAAGATGTATGGTATTGTACAATCTGATTGATAGCATTGTGTGTTGTTTCACCATCATTAGGTAATGCAAATAGGCTTGTTGATTCTGCAATTACTCTCAACACTCTCTCCTCTTGTATCTTTACAGTATGTTTTTTTTTGTAATTACACAAATGTTGATAGCTTGTGCAACAGATAAGACTGTGTTGGATGTTTAGATAAGGAAGAACTGGAGCAGAAAATGAAACAGTCTGGTAGCTACCAGCGTCAGTTGTCCAACAATGGAGGCATTGCAACTAAGCGCTTTCCTCTTGCTGAGAAGGTATCAAACCATTTCTTCATGATTTACTAACAATAATTTTAATACAAACTGACATTTTATTTGCTGTCACTACTGTCAAGATACAGAAATCACAAACAGTTTATATGTATGGAAAGAATCTGTAAAAATTATTTGTCATTTTAGTATAAAAATCAGTTTGCCTTTAACAGATTTATATGCTACTAAATATTCAGTTTCACAGTCGTCACATTACCTGTGTGTGTGTGTGTGTGTGTGTGAATGACAGACTTGTAAATGTTAGATGTCACTGTATTGATTGTATATGCAGTTTGATTTTAAGTTAACTTTAGTAAACGTCGATGTGATTGATTTGCTTTCACAGAAGGAGCAGTTGCTTGAATTCTGCCTGAATATGACCGAGACGGAACTGGTCGTGGTAGAGAACGCAAGCTGCCGCGACACGAACGCCGTTATTCTCAAGGTTTTCTGCTGCACTTATCAGTTACACATTGTGCACATTGTGCGATTTTTTTTGTAATGTTGTCGTAGTCAAATTCCAGAAACTGTAGTAAAGTCGCACTGGTTGTGCCCATGTGTTTTCAATTTTGTTTTATATGGAAATATCGTCATTCCTTGGATAAAAAAAAATAAAAGGAATCCTTTGACTTTGAACATGACATTTGATCGCATGCTACAATGATAAGGTGATACTCTAGATGTATCGGATAAATGATGCTTGCTATGTCATATACAAGATAAAAAAAGGATGGGTAGCCAGAGACATTATATCTAAATGGGTTACTAATTACATTTGTACAGGGTTGTAATGTATGACTGTATTGAGACTGGATGTAAGACTATGTGTGTGTGTGACTGTGTGACTGCATGTATGACTGTGTGTGACTGTGTGTGTGACTGCATGTATGACTGTGTGTGCTTGATTGTGTGATATGGCTCTTTATTTGCCTGTGTTTGATTGTATGTCTGATTGTATGTCTAACTTTGTATTTGATATTTCAATATGCAATATATAATATTTCAATATGAAATTTCAATATTGAAATTGTGATATGCAATGTACTTCAGTGTACCATGATGTTAATGTGTGATATGGTGCAATGTACCACATTGTTGATATGTATGATATGTTCAAATGTACCACATTGTTGATATGTACTGTATGATATGTTCAAGGGTACAACCATGCTGATATGTAAGATGTGTTCTAGGGTACCACATTGTTGATATGTAAGATGTATTGTAGGGTACCACCGTGCTGATGTACCGTGAGTACAGTGACAGACCTTTGTCGTGCAGTCTACAGAGTCTCGAAGTCTTCTCTTGCTCTCTTCTGTCTGAGGATGAGACGGCTCTGTCCATCATTGATCCGATGTCACTGTTGCTTGAACTCAACAACAGTCCTGTGGTGCAAGAGAGAAAGATCGGCATGTCTGGAGGTCTGCTGGACGCCGCAAGTTGCATCGAGAGACCGCCGATTCTAGAAGTAAGTCCTTCAGTCGTGCTCACACTTTGTTTATACATTAGAACACTGCAATGATTTGAAATTGTTCGTCTCGATGTGTTTCTAGGGCCTTTTTTGATCACAATTAATCTTGCGATTAACAAATTTCACTGCGATTAATCGCATAAACAATCACGTTTTAAATTGCAACATCTTTTGTGTGTTGAAAGTAGCAAACATTGATCATTTTTGAATTGTTAACGATCTTTGTATTTGTTGTAGATTGAATGTATGAGTCTTTGATGACTAATGTTTCGCTTTGATGTGCAGATCAGTTTTCAGGCTCTTGTCGTTCGTCTCTCGTACACTGACATCCGACTCTTCCTTGCCATTCTCAATTCAATGCCACAACAACTGATTAAAGCAAAGAAGAAACAGCCACCAAGGAATACAAACATTTCAGGTTGGATTATATATATTGCTTTTCAAATATTTATGGGTTTAAACTATCAGAAATTAATAAATTGTTGTACATAAGAAGGTTTGTTTTGAGGGCTTAATAAACTATAGCTATAAATATTTTTACTGGCTACTTTGTTAATTTGTCTGGCTTTGATTGATGTTGAGGGATTAAACTGAAGCAGGGGGAGAATTTCCCTCCTATATCCTGTCTGCCGGGGGAGGGGAAGGATCGCAGGCTTTGCTTCACTCTAGCTGGACTTTATCCATTTCTTCAATTTGACATGCACAGACAGCATAAGAATTGGTGTTGGGTAAATTAAGATAGTTGATTCAGAAGATAACATTTCTGTAGGAGAACGTCTGGGTTAAACATGTGTAAGCCACGATTTTTCTCAGAAATGTTGCTTCAATGGCAATGATTTTAATGAACGCAATGCTCTATTGATAAAGCATCTAGTTTGTGATCTGTGATGCCTTGCAGCATGGCAACTGTCTAGACTGGAAGACCTCGGTTTCTCCCGGGCAGACTGTGAGGCGGCGTTGCTTCAGTGTAAGGGTCAACTGGATGACGCGGCTGTCTGGCTCACGAAGAACGTCGTACCAGTAACGATAGACGCTCAGTCACACAGCAAACTCAACATCTCTGGCTTTGAGGTAAATCAGCTTTGTGTCTATTAGTAATTGTGACATTTGACAGTCATGTTGGTGAAGTTGTATGTTGCGTTGGTTTTAAGAAATCAGTTGTTGTCATGAAGGACTGTGTTGTTTATTCATTTGTTTGTCACAATGACGTTGAATTGTTGTGATTTTTATTATTTTTGTTTGTTTTTAATGAACATCATTGACCTCATCAATGTAGATGCATCCACACAAATTAGTCATTGGGTTAGCTGGTGTGTTGGTAAGATATAATTGGTAGACTTTATGCTGTGGTCTGTTGTAAAGGCTTGCAATCAAGGTAGTTTGAGTTGAAATTTTGTTGTTGTTATTTAGTATTTAATTTATTAAAGTCGAGCGTGTCAAATACTTTGATGTAAATGAACTCCCCAGCTCCTTGGATCTAGCAGCTGAAGTTCACGCAGTATAGGCTGCTTCATTTAGCTTTCTTTATGTATGTTAATGAAGCGTTTGACCTTTTATAGATTGAATGAATTTTGTCTTCTTTGGTGTTTTGGGATATAAAAGAAGATAGTGTGATGATGTTGTTGCCTAGATTAAAGAAGGTAGTGTGATGATGTTGTTGCCTAGATTAAAGAAGGTAGTGTGACGATGTTGTTGCCTAGATTAAAGAAGGTAGTGTGACGATATGCCTCATTGACGACTGCCTTGATGCTGACGTGCCTTTGTTGGAACTCGTCTTCTCTGACATCTACGTGCTGCACAAGTTCCAGCCTCACGGTCAGGGTAAAGCAAAGCTGAACATCGTCATGGACTACTACAACAGGTCGCTGTCAGGCTGGGAACCGTTCCTCGAGAAGTGGCTGTAAGTTATAAGAACGAAGGTTAACTAAGGTTATGACTAAGGTTGCTGTAATCTACTGTTATCTTTGGTTCCTCAGTAATCTGATCTCAATGCATTGTGGACCTGTATTAGTTGTAATCATCATTTATCATTCAGACTGGTATTGTCCACAATCGTCACTAGGGCTAATTAAAGTGGGTTGAACTTTACCAAACTGTTTCCCACCATAATTAGAAGGGAAATTGCATCCTCACGGTGATTAGTCTGTTCATAATATATATATATATTTTGGATTCTTGTTGAAGCAGGTTTTTACAGCCGAATGCCCTTCCTGACGCCGAGAGTTTCACTGCTCGTCACGTCAGCACATAGAGGAACATGGTGGGTATGTGGTAGAACCCTACACCACTGGGTCAATCATGACTGACCATTAGTCCCATTATAATATGTAACTGTTTTATTTGTTGTCAAAGAAATAGTGCATATCTATGTGAATTTGACATTTTATTTCATATATTTTATGCATTTAGATTGCAACCACGAGTATGTTATTCTGAATTATTGTGTAAACATTGGAAAAATTTATCTTCAAGCTTTTTTAGAAAATATATTGCTTGACTTTCTTTTTTATTATTCTTTTTTTAACTGTGTAATTTAAGTTAATTAGCACCTATTATATGGTCTGTGCTTTTATTTAATTACTTGTTTGTGATGATTTTTCTTACAGCTGTAGCATTGAATGGCATAATGAAATAATTAACGAAGCTGAGAAACTCTACCTGGAAATCAGTGGTCAGTTCATTGCATGTTATATTTAGATTACATTTGTTGCGAGCCATAGTTACAGTATTTGAAGCCTAATTGTATTTCATTAATTATCATTATCTCTGCATCGTGATGGTTAACTATTATCCAAGTAATGATTTAGCTATTGTGTTTATATTGTTCATAGAGTAAGCCACTCAGTTTCTGAGATAGACGTAACGTTTTTAAACTAAAGAAGCAATTTTTCTTTGCAATTAGACGTGTCTGAATTAAATGTGTTAGTAGTATAGTAAATAGAGATTGGAAAGTAAAATAGGTAAAAGTTCTAAATAAAAATAAATAGTAATAATAATTAATAATAATAAAATAAATTAAAGTTAAATTTAAATAAGGCTAGTGATTGGTAATAAGATAAATGGGATAGAATATTCAAACAGATATTGTTTCATAGCTTTCAATAATGACCTCTTCCTTTATAATTGAGCAATCGTTATTTTCAATCCACTGGAATACTAGAAGTCTGTAGTAGCCTATTACAAAGCAGTTCATTTTGTTAAATCATAATCATCATAATTATTTGTCGATCATCTGGCTTTGTCCTCATTATCACGCGGTCGAATTTAAGTGGGTTGGATGTTACCAAAATGTTTGCCTCTGTAGCTGTGAAGGAACTGACATGCATGCTCGCAGTGATAAAACTCAGTTGAGTATATGCTTTGATTTTTATCAAAGCATGTATCATCTTTTGGATATCATCTTTGATTTTTGCTGAATCAAAGATTTACAGCCGGATGTCCTTCCTCATGCCAACAGTCTCGCTGCTTGCCTTATGTAGCACATGGAAGAACGTGTTGGGTGTATGGTAAAGCCTTACACAACTAGGCTCAACTGTTATATACTTGAACTAGTTCACCGAGTGACTGATTTTGAGTGAGCTGCTGTTTTAATTTATGTGCCACAGTTATGTAGTCATTCATTCGGAAGCAACACAGTCAGCTTTATGCAATGCTGTTTGAATGAACGAATGGTGTTTAGTAAGTGAACTCAATGTTTGTAGCTCCTCCGTACGAAGTCCTGAATTTGAACATAACTTCAAGACTTCTCGAGTTGTACAGCCGCACGAAGACAAAGTGGACGGAAGACTACAAGAATACCGACGAGTTTGTACTCTGTGATCTAGTTAATCAATCAATCATTGCAAACAACAGTACAAAAGTATTAGTCAGAACTGTTTTCATGCTATCGCTGTAATATACGTGTGCTAGTTTGATGATCTGTGTTGGAGCATTTTTATAGTTAACGAATATTTTATTCAATGGGGAAATGCAATCACCACTTAGTTATGTGTTTGACTAAGCAATTGATACGCTTGTTGCTGGAAAGATATCAAAAATATAAAATCTTTGCGTTAAAATATAAAATCTTTGCGTTATTAAATCAACGTCCTGTCACGTCTTCTCATGGAACTATAACTGTGATGATGATCATTTGGACCCCGAACATGATTCTATTGGATCTTAGTGCAGGGTTTTATGGTTAAAGTTTTATCATATTGATTGCCTTCAGCTATTATTAATCTTCTCATAGTAACATTAAGTTGGGTTTAGTTGGAAAGATTATTATATATTTCTTTCTTACCTGAGTTATTTTGTTGAGTAGTTTTTGTTAACTACTTTGCTATTGGTGCTGAATGGTTTTGACTTTTATTGCAGCTCACAAGATTCAATGTATAATTCGCGACGACGTGTTCCATTTATTCCGTACGCTCTACGCAACGAGACGGGATGCAGAGTTCAATTTGCCACCATCACGAGCATGCCCGCTAGGTCTGACAAGTTCTTTATCTTCCTCGTTCACATTTTATACATTTGTCTGCAGTTTTGTTCATTTATTTCACTAATTATTTTGGTATAAATCATAGCTTGACATTGCACCTATCAACAATGACGCTATTTGTATATAATTAAATTTTCCAAACGTAATGAACCTAATAAGAGTTTGATTTCTTTTTGCAATATTTACTTTTATTATTCTACAATACGTGCAGACTAATGAAGATTTATAATACTTAAAATACAGAATTGATTTCACTATGACAGAGTGCAATGCTTACAGGATGGATGCGTCTAACTTTGATTCGGTTGGTTACTGGAAGCCGGACAATGATTGGAAGGTCGTCGCTCCTGGGGGCGAGCTTTCGTTCCTGGTCGATGAGCGAGAGAAGATTCGTCATAAGGTAGCTGACGGACCTCATCTATTTATTTTAAATTTTAAATTACTTTATTGTCTTGTTTCTTTGAAATGAACTGGGAATGTGCAACACTGCTGTCTTGTGAAAAGGCTTCTTTTGGGAAATGTGTGTTCAATGTTTTAGATCGAAATAATGACGGGTTATGATGTTTGTATTAATGCATACAATTATAATTACTGATGTCGTGTCTTGTTTAGTGTAATTAATTTTCTATTTACGTTCGTATTGTACAAAATTACAAGTAGTTATGAGAATAGTGTTAAAAAGTTGTGACTAACAGTTGGCTGTAATCAAATTTTTGTTGATTAGTATTTTTTGTGATTTTAATCACGGTTTTGCTTGTATTTTTGCTGTCTATATCTGTATTCTGTTTTTTAAATAATAGCTTGGCTGTGCTGTGTTACGAATTCTGTTATCGTGATCATACTCATTTATCATGCACCTTTAAGGGGGTTTGATGTTATCAAAATGTTTCCGTCCATATTTATGAGGGAATGCTATTGACAAGTTTTTCTCTACCAGCTTGTTTGTTCTTTGTTGCAGCACACTCACGAGCTGAAGGTGCATCAGATGGTGCTCAAAGTCGAAGGTTGGCAGACGGTTGCTCCGGTGTCCGTGGATAAAGTCGGCATCTTTTTCCGCCGAGCAGAGCCGGACAACAGTTGCTCGAGCCAGGCGGTTAGTTGTAATGATGTTTACTCTTGTTTTTTCACAATGAAATAGTGATGTTATTTTTCACTGTTGTTGGGGTATCATGTTGTTTGTGTTCTGCAACAGGTGATCCAGTGCGATCACAGATTGGTTTGTGGAAAATGGTATGCTACTCGAATTGGAGAAATCTAAAATGTCACTCATTGCGAATACGTTGAATGGCAAGTTGTTTGCTGGAAGCTCTGGTGTGTCTGTTGCAGGCTCTGACATAATATAGTATTAAGTGGCGCTGTGGAGCTTTGGTGTCACACTTTACTAAAACAAGACTCAATAGATCACTTGTTGATACTTTCTCACTTTGAGTATGGCGATGTGAAAGATCACGTTCAATTACAGACGAGTACATGCCACAATTCTTTCTGTGATTTAATGAAAGAAGGACTTTGAGGAAATCTTTCAAATGGCATCAAATCTAATTATAACTCGTGTTGTGGAGCGTGTGGAAGTACACAATGAGTTTATTTTTATTGCCTGATATTGTCGGGCACAAAAATGATTAGGTTTTTGGTAATTTTGTTGTAATGGGTAAATATATTTAAATCGTTAAGTAGCATTGATAGCCTGTATTGTGTATTTCTTGTTGGTGTTGTTTGTTTAGTTTCCGTCTCTACCCCCGGCACGTGTTGTCTTTGAAGTGACGTTAGAGGGCAGTGCGAGGAAAGTGATTACCGTCCGGTCAGCTCTCATCGTACACAACATGCTTGAACACGCGATTGAGGTCAAACTAGAGACTAACAGTACACCGACCAACTCAGGTCAGCTATCAACCCGTACAGCTAACTCAGTGTTGTTGCATACACATGCAGTTTTTTTATATAAATTTTTATTGCAGTATATTAACATAATACTGATTTTGACTTTTGAGGCCAAATTGGAGATATGCGGGTTGATAGAATTTTGAAGAATTTTTATTTATACGGGCAACGTCGCTTATGTGTAGCCTTGTTGCTGTGTTACCGATCCATCACTGCGACGAGGAGTTTGGAAGGTTGTTTGTACTTGGAATTGAGCTGGTTGCAACTACCTCGGATGAAATTCCTGGTGTGAAGTTTTGTTAACAGA
>JAQFYQ010000995.1:0-14511 GCA_034694885.1 Buchholzia appendiculata | reverse complement strand
GTTTTAATTTGAGATCGTTTCCTCGCGTACAACTATCAGCATTTGCAAGTTGAAGTCCATAATTGGACAGCGGTCTATCATAGATGGCGTGTACAAGTTTGTAGCACAGTATCAAATCGGCGTATAGCCTCCGCCTCTCCAGAGTGTACAAATTTAATTTTGCCAAACGGTTTGCATACGACAAGTTCTCCAATCCAGGAAGCCGCCTGGTGAATAACCGTTGTACGGACTCAAGCAAGAGTATGTCACAGAGTTTATAAGGCGACCAAACAGGCGAACAATAGCACAAAATAGGTAAAACATATGAATTATACCCACGTATTAGATAGCAAGTATTTCTGGTATTAAAAACCCTGAAAATGAGATTAACACGTTGTCGTGCTCGAGCAGAGATTGACTGAATATGATCAGAAAAATTTAATTGATTGTCAATCAGGATTCCAAGATCATTTTTGCTTGAACATGTTACAAGTATTTCATTTTCAATATCGTTGTCAAAACAATCCACACTCGTGGTTTCACATCAAGAATTGCACATTTATCAATGTGCAATTAAGATAACTCAAACTAAATACATATTGAATAAATAAGCCAAAAATGTGTACACATGTATATTGGATCTCAAATGCTGGGTGCTACACGACATACACGTTCTTTCGCATGCTGAAAAACAAGACCAAAGGAAGCCTCGATGTGAAAAGAGCTCCAGTTCTTTAGCTGAACCGAACCTGTATGGCCGACGACACACGCTACACTGTGGGCAAATTAATTTCTGCATTCTCAATCACCCCCCCCCCTGACAGGTGGGGTGTGAGCTCAATTACACTCTCATACAGGTGGGGAGAGCTCAATCACACCTCCATACAGGTGGGGTGAGATAATGTATGTACCGGCTAACTTAATGAATTGAATGTAAAACAACCAAGAATCAGAGTGAGCACAAGAACAAACAAACAGAAGAAGAAGAAGCAAAGCATGTATAGAAAGCTACTTACAGTTGCTCAGCTTATTCAGTGTAAGCACAGCACAAAAACAAACAGAAGAAGAAGAGAAGAAGCAAAGTATGTATAGAACGCTACTTACAGTTGCTCAGCTAGTTGTCTATGCTACTTACAGTTGCTCAGCTAGTTGTCTATTCGCTGCCTTCTGCAAATCAATTTCTTCCTTCAGTCTACGGATCTCAGCTTGCTGACTCTCTATCAGCACCTAGCAACACACAAACTGATGACGTCACTACAAATAGCACTCATAGTGCACTGATGACGTCACTACAAGTTTCATAATGCACTGATGACGTCACTACAAGTTTCATAATGCACTGATGACGTCACTACAAATTTCATAATGCACTGATGACGCCACTACAAGTCTCATAATGCACTGATGACGTCACTACAATTCTCATAGCGCACTGATGACGTCACTACAAGTCTCATAGTGCACTGATGACGACACTACAAATAGCACTCAAAGTGCCCTGATAACGTCACTACAAGTCTCTTATTGGAAGTAAACGCTGTGTAGAAATTAGATTTAACAAACGCAGCATCATACTTAGCAACTGAACAATCCACACAACACCTACCGTGTAACTAGGACCTACAACCATATGCCAAGGTCCTGCTTTTAATGCTATATATATTTTCTAGTGGAAAACCTCAGAGTAACTTTAGCCTGATGCACACACTATGAAAATTAAGTGTATATGCAAATGTTGCCAGTGTTCTGTGTGGATTCAATGATTGTCACTTTCTACATGCCAAATTCTACATTCAAACAGCTCTTTATATATACAGCCCATCATACAGAACTTATTATACATAGAATATACTGTAGTTCACACTGCTATCAGTCACACAGCAGATCTTTGCTGCAAGTTGTGTGCATGTCAAACTTCCTCATATTTGACAATGATGTGAATATGGTCCTTTATCAATTGTACTTGCAACTACTTCCCTGTTCTACTCTTTGATCTTTCTTTATGCATTCAAATCTTGCATTACGTTCTTCTCGACCCAATCAGTGGGTGGGTGGGAGAAGGCAGCAGTGCGAGGGGAGGGGAAGAAAAGGCAGTGGGAGGGGGGGGGAGAAGCGGCGTTTCGAGCGAAAGCGGGAGATAGTTCTGATTTGGGACAATTTTTAAATCTATTACGTGCAGATGCCTGAAAATACTAAGAAATAAATAAAAAAGCAACTTTTCTCATCAATACTTGACACGGTGTGCACTGTGATGTTATTACACGGAAGAAATAGCACACAATTATAAACTAACTTTTAACGTTTTCTTCAGCAAATATATTTAAACAAAAATAAATAAAAATACAGTTTTAATTACAATCTCTAGCTTCAAAATATGAACGTGGCAAATGTCTTTTAGGTGGTGGGCTACACCCGAAATATAACGAAATGTATGGAGGTCGGCCGAGCGCTACACACTAGTACTCGGGAGGAAATCGTGACCTGATTATTGTGCTTATTCAGCATGCCTAAGATCACAATGATTAGAAATTACCTACAATTATTGCATAAATTGCAAATGAAATACGATAAACAGAAGAATGTGGGTGTCAAGGTCTTGCCGGAAGGTAGAGAACCGATGATGGCGCTGATATGTGTAGACACTAACCATTAATGCATCATTACAATCATCTGACTAAGTCAAACAGTCGATGATAGCGTTGTAATTACATTACACTACCAAAGATAAAGACTTCGAAGCACTTGATGCAAGAATTCAATTATCCCACACAGTTAACTCGAGAGCTTATCAATCATCCACCTATGGCACCATTGCGCAAAAATTGCACTACTCAACCGACCTGAGGTATTTCAGCCAGGGGTTATTAACTAGCATTTTGATTGGTTAGGTACCTCAACAGGAATAAGCATTGTAACTAAAACACCAGTGCGCAGTAATTGTCAGAATAGTTACACGGTATTTTGTCCCCTCAATGATTCATTACCACACGATTATTGCGCTTACTATTAAAAATACCGTCAAATCACAGATAGCATGTTGTAGCAAAGAACTTTCACAGATTACTTTCTTTAAAAAATTGCGCTTAAAAATTGCATTGCGCTCGAATTCTATCAGAAATAGCCCACTAAGTCTTATTTAGTTGGACCTGCGCTATAAATAACAAGCTGCTAGGCTATTAATAGCTAGGCTATTAATAGCTATACACTTAGGGGAATACATTTTCATCATTGATCTGTCCTGTGAGCTGCTGACTAATTTCTAATTCAAGTTAGATTAAAAAAATATTTCGTTACAGAGTTTCAGATCCCCTAGAAGCTTATCTCAACAAAACCAACACAGCTTTACAAAATCAATTATAAAAACACTACGGATCAGGGCTGAACATTGACATGACCATAGAGGAGGCCGGAAGGATTAAACCCATAGTTCGCATTTTTGTGAAATTTTACAATGCCGACCCCTCTCACAACCCTACGATTTTTCAACGCTTGATCCATAAACTCCAAATTTTCAATTCGAATCCTGGCTTTATGTGATGCGCACTGAGTTTAGTTTAATCATAACTTGTAAGCTCACAGCGCCGGTTTCACAAATTCAACCAATTATTAGTTAGTGTATAATCAAAATAACAATCCCCATTTAAGTGAAAACATTAATTTATAAAATGTAACCCTCCTCAAAATCTAACACAGAATAAAGGTAAGCTATAGATTTATGCATCTATCAACTGTAAATGAATGCGTTTATAAAATACAAAGTTAATGCAGAAGTTACAACTTATAGTAAAATATTTATATAAATTTAATATAAAGAACAATCTGTATTAGCCTACAAGCCTCTGCTTGTAATACAGATTAAGAATTTTTTTGTCTCACACAATCCATAGACATCGCCTCATAAAGCAAACGGCTGCGTATTTAGAGGATCGAAGACTCGGTTAAAGTAGCCACATTGCAGTCATTGTATCATTCGTTAACTGAACCACTGGATAACTGTACCACTCGATAACTGTACCACTGAATAACTGTACCACTGAATAACTGTACCACTGAATAACTGTACCACTGGATAACTGTACCACTGGATAACTGTACAACTGGATAACTGTACCACTGGATAACTGTACCACTAGATAACTGTACCACTGGATAACTGAACCACTAGATAACTGTACCACTGGAGAACTTTACCACTGGATAACTGTACCACTAGATAACTGTACCACTGGATAACTGTACCACCTAATAACTGTACCACTAGATAACTGTACCACTGAATAACTGTACAACTAGATAACTGTACCACTGGATAACTGTACCACTAGATAACTGTACCACTAGATAACTGAACCACTGGATAACGATACCACTGAATAACTGTACCACTGGATAACTGTACCACTGAATAACTGAACCACTAGATAACTGTACCACTAGATAACTGTACCACTAGATAATTGTACTACTGGATAACTGTATCACTGGATAACTATACCATTGGATAACTATACCACTAGATAACTGGACCACTGGATAACATAAAAATGCAAAAATAATGTACAGTTTCGATGGTTTCAAAAAATGACTGGTGTGAGGATTTTGTACACCTTGTGGACGTGGGGCGTGGGTGGCGACGGCCCTGTAAGGATGCTGTACTAAAATAATTACATCACATTATTGTTAATTTTTTTAATTTGTATGTAGCGTTGCATTTATTCTAGTAGAATGTGTTTATTGTTTGTATCACATAGGTGGGCATCATTTGTTGACTCCGGGTCTGATGACCCAAAAATTGACTGATGGCATTGCATGTCGCACTTGAAATGTCGTGATTGCCTATCAGTTTCTAGAAGAAATAAATAAATAAATAAATCACGGAATATGAAACAAATTTTGGCAAAAAATCGTTTTAATATGCTGTAATGCCGAAAAAATCTCACGATACAAACCTGCTTAACACGTGACAGTTTCTCCATTTTCATCGCCTTCACTCCCATACGCAACAAATCGGCAGTCAACGCCGCCGGATCTCCGCCGCCGGCAGCCGGAGAATTAGAAATATGATCACTGATCTGACGAATTTCTTCCATCAGGGTTACGTTCATAGTCTTTTGCTCACGCTTAGCCAACACAAACAACACATGATTAAGTTATTTATTCAACCACACTGAACTTTAGCGATGAATGTAGACGTGATTATCTGTTTCAAATATGAATTAATAGAAAACAATACACCTATTTCTAATTTGATTGAATAATATATGAATATTGAGGTGGAACAGTGGCCGGTGTTTGTTACAGCAAATGTATTAATATATCTCGTTTTTGATGCAAGATTGAACGCGAGTGGCTGGTGGTCTAATGGTTAGTATGCTGGGCGCTAAATTCAGAAAATCGTGGTTCAATTCCCGGAACTCACTGTTAGATGATCTATGCATAAAAAGCAATTCTTTGCCCTAATTTATTTTGCTAGCTAACTTTGTGACACCTTTCTTCAGTTTGTTCAGTTTGTAGAGCTTTGCATGTATGATAAATGCAGTGTATATTGTATAATAACTATCATAGAATAAATTTATAGAATAAACTAAAGCTAGAACAAAAAATATAGTCTAAAACTAAAATATTTCGTAGCAACTATGAAATAATTTACAGAAAATAGGATATTAATAAACAAGCAATAACTTAAGACTAAAAGAGTAATCTAATCTAAACTGAAAAATAATTGAAAAATTACTTTAAAATAGCATCATAATAATACAAATACAGATAGTTGCACACCACACTATGAAAAACACCAGATTACAACTTCTTACAAAAAGCATACAAGAATGACAATACACAAAACCTCAGCAGGTCATTACCTTCGACTGTTCAACAAACTCCAGTTCCAACTCGGCATCATCCTTGTCCGAGTGCTCAGTCTCTGGATTGCTGATCTGCACAAAGGAGGAGGAACTTGCTTGGGAATGACCTGAGCTCTTATCTCCGTTCTGTTCTTCCAGTTTCTCCTCCCCAGCACGACGTCCGACTGATGTTCCGTACACATGATCTTCCTTGGAAGAGGTCAAGGTCAGGCTCAGATCGTCGTGTGTGGTTTCACTGTGCAGAGAAGAATGAAGGCTTCTCTTGTCAAACTCAAGGTTTGCACGATGTTCTTTCTCATCTTGCCTTTTATTTACTGCTGTTGAACTACTGTTCACTCGCGAAGGATCCTGTGTCTCTCGTTTCTCTGCTGAGCCTCGTCTCAGAGTGTCCACGTGTGGGTTCTCCACCACGCTGGATGTCCCGTACAGACTGTACATGCCACTCGCGGTTGTCCCAGCAGATAAACTATTCGTCTCGTTGAGCTGCGGAGGGAATCCCAGCGTTAGCTGATCGCTGCTGTTTGTGGCGGCGATCCTCTTCATTAACATGTCGATCTGGAGCGAGAGTTGCTCGTTCTTCTGTTTGTAGCGAGAACACTCTTGTTTCGATTCTTGAAACAGATGACCTGCCACAAAGACAAGAACCATAGATATAAGGACTATGCAAGGAGCACAATGCAACCAGCACACGCTTCCATGGTATATCTGTTCATCATAACCAATCAACAGCAGTTAAACCTACAAATTAGGGAAGCAAATAGTAAAGTATTAGATTCTAGAGAAACAAGTGAAATTTATTTTCAACACGAGTCAAATCCATGCCTATAACAAGACACAAACTCACAATGCCTCCTCAAACAAACGTCTGAAACATCAACAGATGTGAGAATTATGATCCTAAAACTAGAGCATTAATCCTAAAACTAGCTAACTAAAAATTTGAGGGGAAAAACAATTCAGGAAAAACAACATTGCTAATTTGGTTGGCATCATCACTTTCAATCTTATTCCAATTTTTTTGAATAATAGATCTAATAATTAGGCTCTGTAAATTTCAGTATTAAAATACTAATTACTAATTAAACTGTTTAGAGCAAAAACAATGTCAGCATCAAGTATGCACATACACACAAACATGCCACAGTATGGATTCTTTCTTTCAACAACATGTACACTACACGGCCGTCCTGAGACAAACAAACTTCTCAGATCTTAGTGGAAACATTTGTATTCAGTTTGTTCAATAACACAAGTTCGATGATGAGTAAGAAGAAAGATGACAAAGGATGTTAAAAAAGGAAGCGAAAAAGGAAGCGAAAAAGGAAGCACAAAATTAAAGCAATTCTGAAATAGAATGCATGACCACTTCAAAGCAATACTAACTACTGTACATTGTAGTCATTGTGACATCAAGTAAGCATGCTGAAAATAGATTAAATATTTCTAGTTAATCAAAAAACAAAAAGCAATAAACAGATCAAGCGTTGGCTGACAGGCGAAGAATAGACTTCTGTGATCTAGAGAAGGGGTGGCAACTTCTAGTAGACAAACAACACCTGTCCATTGTCCAACCGAGCACACACAAACAGTTTACACTGACAAAACCCGGGAAGTAGGTCTAGGTGTCAATTCTCAACAAACAAGTTACTCAGCAGGTCACACAGATCCAGTACTGATTAGCTTATAGCAGAGCATGGCAGTGTGATAGCCACAGTCTTATTACTAGACTATCAACCGGGAAGTATGCTTACAATGACAGTAATGCTTACGATGAGAGTAAAGCTTGAGTATTTCGACCAATCACACAGCTAGTTTGGTACACACCGATCGTTATCAGACTGGGTGATGCAACAGCGAGTGCTCAACCTTAATTGTTAAATAAATTTGTAACCTGAGCAGTTTCATGGCAAATAGTTTTTTTTTACAAGACACTTACACCAAACTACTTTAACTGAAGTAGTTTTGTTTAAACTTCACAGGTGAAGTTAAGTGAAATATCACCATCAACTGAGGAAGGGAAAACACCCAATTCCAGATATGGAATGGCGTCATAAAGGAGTACTTAAATAGTAAAAACCCAGCCGTAATGAGCCCTCAGAGACGTTAGTTAAAGTCTACACTCTACACCTGCGCTCAGCACAGACAGCTGGCAAAAGCGAACAGCAGACTACAAATGGGTGATGATGATTATATAAACCTCAGCTAACGAGGACTGCTGCAACGACTGATTGTGTTCGGTAGCAAACCTGGACAAATTGTTAACACTCCACTGCCTGTACGGGAAGGACCTTTGGCCGCCCACCCGTGCTCATCAGGCCTAGTCGGTCGATGGTTAAGTCATGATGTGTAGTAATACGTAAGACAAATAATCATCGCCAGGACCTGTCTTAGGACAGAGCACTATCATCATCATCATCATCAGCTAACAAACTTCAATATTCGAACTTCTCTGTCAATTCACCACCTACATAAATTTCTGAAACTGTTGATAGGCTAATCTCATGAAGTATTCAACTAATCACCGGTATGGAATAGTTAGAATGATAGCCGGTGTGTCAATGAAGAATATAACAAATGAACAACAAATAAATGAATTATCTGCGTCTGGAAGGTGTCATAATTGTAACGAGAAAAAGCAGAAGAAGCAGACTTCTGGTTCTGTCTAGTAGGTGGTTCTGATGTGAAATAGCGTGAAAGAATGGCGTGAATTACGGAAGGAATAAATTCTTAGTATAGAAGAAATTCCACATTTATGTGGAAGCCATAGGAAATAACTGCAAGCGCAGACCAAAGAAATTGAAAGACCGAAGAGAACATAGAGATGGACTGTTGGCATAGTTGTGCAGAAGATGAAGCTTGAGTTTGCTTTTGTCACAGTTTTAGATCACAAAACGACTGACGTTGACTGAACGGGGTTTGGTGACCATTAACCTATTTAGGCATGTCATCTATTCCAATAATAATCTATACGAAAAGACTCAGTTAACATGCTATTAATCAGCCGGACAGATTCATCACCTAATAACTGACAAGTGCTCAGTCAGCCTGAAACTGATTGTTACCAGTCACTAGACAGATGACTTTTAATATTACATGTTTCACCAACAATGTTCCATGTTTGTCTGCCAAAGTCCTAACTCAAAGAAGACAACAAACCTGTATCAAGGCCTACAATTAACTGTCCTTATCTGTATCAAGGCCTATAATTAACTGTCCTTATCTGTATCAAGGCCTACAATTAACTGTCCTTATCTGTATCAAAGCCTACAATTAACTGTCCTAATCTGTTAGTGTAATTCCTGCTGCGACATTGGTTGACATAAACAACAAAAACTTCTGGACTAATAGTGAACTTCAAATCATGCAACTGTGGAATCATCATAGCGATACTAGCTAGATAAAACAAAAAACTGTTCATCACCATTTTACATCAAACTTTAATTTAAGAATTTTTTCCACGTTCTAAAGCTACCATGTTAGGCACAATTAAATGGCTGAGTTGCACACAACAGAAAGTGCCCTTTAATTTCAAATTTTAATTTAATGTAAACATTTTCCAAAATGAGATGTGACTGAGCACGATCAAGTTATTTAGCAATATATACAAGAATGTATTCCACAGCCATTACAGACGACAACAGCCTGTTGTCCAATAAGAACATTGATAATCTGCTTTCTTATGCAAATATGACATCTTCAAACAGTACCCAAAGTGTAATAATCTTTGCACTTACCAAGAGTTTGATATCCTTTAATCTTTCCAGCATACAATTGCAAATCCTTTCTCAGATTTTCTATCTCAGATTCTTTTTCTTTCACTTGTTTAATGAGATGACTCATTGTGATATCCTTGTCCAAAGCCTGACTGGTAGCCTGGCTAGTATTGATAGCTTGGTTAGTACTGGTAGCTTTGGTATTACTGGTAGCCTGGCTACCACTGGTATCCTGTCTAGTACTAGTAGCTTTGCTAGTACCGGAAGCTTTGCTAGTACCGGAAGCTTTGCTAGTACTGGTAGCTTTGCTAGTACTGGTGTCCTGGCTAGCAATGCTAGCAATGCTGGCAGACGATGGAGGACCACATTCTGTTTCGTTGGTTAGAAGTCGACTTGGTTTGCTCAAAACTTCCTTTGGTTCAGATGCAGGATTGGCCATTCCTCATATTTCCAGATTATGTAGAATAAAAACAGATATTACTAATTGAATACATTCACAGGAACAGTTGATGTAACTTTCACTGAAATACAATGACATGTATTGCTATGAATAATAAATTCAAACAGTAATTTACTATTATTAAAAACAGGTAAATATGTGTTTAAATTCTAACATTTTCTTCATTTTTTGTTCAGTCATTAATTTTTTGCCATTCATTTACACCAAAGACAAGACCACTTTCATAGTTTTAGATGATGATCTGATCCTGAACTGATAACCAATATTTCACACCAATACACCTAAACCAGCTTCAGTATAAAATAATTTACTTAATTAAGTCCACCGCAGCAGAAGGATGAGTGGCGTTCTAATATTTTAAGAGCAACTCTAGCATGCTTCTAAAGCCACTTCTGTAAACAGAAAAGATAAACAGGAATCCACACTTGCGTAGTCCCTAAGCTCCCCATCTCCTGCAAGCTCCCCATCTCCTGAAAGGTCCCTACCTCCTGCAAGCTCCCCATCTCCTGCAAGGTCCCCATCTCCTGCAAGCTCCCCATCTCCTGCAAGGTCCCCATCTCCTGCAAGGTCCCTATCTCCTGCAAGCTCCCCATCTCCTGCAAGCTCCCCATCTCCTGCAAGCTCCCCATCTCCTGCAAGGTCCCTATCTCCTGCAAGCTCCCCATCTCCTGCAAGCTCTCCCCATCTACTGCAAGGTCCCCATCTCCTGCAAGCTCCCCATCTCCTGCAAGCTCCCCATCTCCTGCAAGCTCCCTATCTCCTGCAAGCTCCCCATCTCTTGATAAGGTCTTGATGATAATTCGCCGATACATAATTAGTCGATTCTTCTGCCAATCACAAATTGTGCTCCAATATACTTTCTCAGCTCACCATTCATAACTGAATCTTATCTAATTTTAACTTTCTTATTCCACTGTCTTTCCATGTATATAATTTAGTATTGGAGAACAAACATCAACACAACACTAATGGCACTAACATTTGTGCTACATAACTAAGTAAAGCCTGACTCTTAAAATCCGATCCTAGAAATTTCTCCAGACACAAATTTTTTGATAACTCGCATCATTTTCTGTGTCTAGAATAAAAGCTGCTTTAATCAATTTGTTTCTTTTGCGACAAGAAAATTAAAACAATTACTTTCATTTACACTGCAGAAGGATCGAAAATTCGAGTAGTGAAGGGTATGGAGGTACCTGTCACATTTTCCTGATTGAACAAGCATAAAAACAACCCTTTAATAACAATAATTTTTAGAAATCTTGCATTGTATTAAACTCAGGCAGCTAACACTTCCTAATTCTTAGGTAGTCGCAGGACTATAAAACAAGTGGGCAGAATACTAGCAAAGCCATTTCTGAGGTCATTTAATTTTAAATTAAATTAGTCAAGTGCTATTTCTTAATTGTAAATAAATATAAAATGTTCATTTTTGACTGACTACTAGTAAATGCATCAGATGCAACACATTTTATATAGTGAAAAATTTAAAAGAAAAAATATCACGATTTTTACCCATGGTGCATAACTTAATTGATCTCAATACGTCCAATGACTTTAAATCCATTGTTGAAAAAACCATGATCATACCTAATACATCATCAGTACTATAAATTTTCAAACTGAAACCACCACCTAGATACTAGGGCAGGAGCGGCCCAGTCAAGGAAGCAGGAAATACATGTACTCCCACAATATGAAAAGCTCAAATACACCAAGGTTTTATTACCCTCCAATTGGATTGCTGTACCCGCATTTATTTCATTTATATAAAATACATGTATCCCATATTTAACTGTGCAGTTACTGCACAACAGCATGTGACAGAGCTCGTCCCCGTTCAAGCTTCAACATGCTTGGCAATCCTCTTCCTCATCGTCATCAACACTTATCATCAGTCCTATTTTAGTCAGTAAGGGATAGACGTCGCCAACAATTAAATAACAAAAAAAAATTAAGACGATTTGCCCACTTACACTCACACTCGGTCACAATTTCTCCATACTGATTGCACAAACTCCATCCCACTCTTTCTACTCCTGTCCTTTTGCCTTGACACATCCAGGAACTGGCATTCCTTCACTAAACCACTATCGTCCTTTCTTTCCACATGCGCAAACCATCTCACCCTGCTAAATCTGACAACATCATCCACACAAAAGATGTTCACCCTTTAACGCAGCTTGCTAGTTGTCAGTATATCCTTACGTGAGACCCACAATCCATCTCATAGACTAGACAGCAAGTATTATCAGGGGCTTAGAGGGGGCGCCATCCCCCGGCTCGTCAAACGAAATTTGGTTTGCCGCTAACCCAACCCCTGCTCATCAAATTTCTTTGACCTCCCGCTCGTCGGAAATATCCAAGCCCCCCCCCCCCCCAAGTCAAATGTCTTGCGCCGCCCATGACCCATTTCACCGTAATGCTCTTTGTTCTCTCCAAATATATCCCTGCCATGCTGCCATGATAGTTTATATTTCCACCTTAATCCTACAATATCCTTCCAAAATGTATTGTTCACTTACTGCCCCTGCAGATCAAAGCGAGTGCTGGTCTAATGCTGGATGTGTAACAATTGAACTTTTCATTCATCTTTCAGAAACATACAAACTACAGTCTGTACACGTAGTCTAAAACTGGGTGAAAGTTAAGACACTGATAGGCAAGCAATACTTATAGCCTTCCCCTCCAAATATCACTGAACGCACTTGACTCAACCGAGGCCCACTTCTAACTTGAACCTTCATATTTCTACGAAACGCAACTTACCTCTCCATAGTATATGTGATTAATTCAAACCGATCAACTGCCCACAGTTTTCATTGTGGAAAAAGGAAAATTTTGCTCATACTCCTCCCCTCCCCCCTCACTTCCTTTCTCCTATTCACGATGAAACACTTTCGACCCCCCCCCTCCCTCCTTTACCTAATTCAATGTCAATAACTGGAACGTTCCCAGGCAGATCCGCTTAATGAGCGAATTCTTTTATTTACTAGACAAGAATTTTCCGTGAGTCAATTGCGACCCAAAACTTCCAATTTCCATTCTTTGTCCGAAACTCAGTCTTTCTACGAATCAGCTGCGGGTAAAACACTCAATCCTGACGGATTTAGATCCGGAACTACACACTCAGAGACTCGAATTGTGTATTCTACTCATTTCTACAAACAATGACAGCAATTATTCTACAATCAGCTTACAATTTCAAGTAGAATGCGAAATAAATGTGAAAATTGTAAATTATTTATGAATAGAATAAGATAAACAATAGATTTTGTCGTAAGCGTTTTTCCATCTTTGGGAAAAACCCAATGACTGGTTATTTATTCTTGCGTGGTAATGGTGGTAATCACACGCTGGGAAGTCCCAACATTGAACGGTTTTTCTGAAAAGCTACGCACGCTGCCATGCTCAAATATTTATTTTGCTGTTTCTTTTTTATATTTTACATATTTTTTCTTTAAAAAGCAGTCTTCGCAGAAAGCATAACATTGAGAAGCTTTCAAATAAGGAAAGTAGTGAATTATATTAGATATTTTTTCAATAGGCCGACATCCTATTGCAGCTGTAATCATCATCACCATCATCTTTATTCACCAAACAGTAGTAAAATAGTACAAAAAGAATGCAAATCAACAAAACAATTAATTAAAAGAAGAAAATAAATAGAAATAAAGTAAATCGAGCACATATCGAAGCAACATAAAACTGCCATGAGCGAAACGAAAGTCACAAATGGCACGAAATAAAGTGTACGAAAAAACGTGTACTGCAGTTGCAGCTGCTGCAAATTGAGTAAGCCTAAGTTAACTTTTTCCGCATATTTTTTGTTTATGTTCACAATCTGATGAAGTCGGCTGTACACTCAGTGATATGGTATTTTTCTCAAGGCCAAGGCAAGGCCAAGGCATCCTTGAACTTGTTCAAGGCAAGGTCAGGCCAAAGCATTACATTTTTCACCATGCCTTTGGGTAAGGCAAGGAATTTTTATCACGGACAAGGCAAGCGAGGCATTTTTCCAAGGCCATGACAAGGCATTTTCCAAGGCCAAGGCAATACAATTAAGGCATTTTCAAGCCAAAGGCAAGGCAGGGCATTTTTTCCAAGGCCAAGAGAAGGCAAGGCATTTTTTCTGAAGACCATATATCAAATGATATGCAACGGAAGGCAATGAATTTTTTAAGGACTCGGACTAAGCAAGCTTTTATTTCGAAAATTTATGAATCGTAATGCATTATTTGTCAACAAAGATCTTAAGCCTATTTAAATTTAAACCTCTATATTAATTTGATTAGTCATGCGAAATCACGAAAATTTAAACAAGATTCATAATATTGCAGATGAGATTAGCAGTGATGTAGTCAGGGAATTTTTCTCAAGGCCAGGGCAAGGCCAAGGCATTCATTTTCAAGGCCAATGCAAGGCAAGGCATTTGGAAAATTGGTCAAGGCAAGGCAAGGCAGTAAAGTGCGCAAGGCAGCATTCAAGGCAGGAA
>JAQFYQ010000994.1:0-14515 GCA_034694885.1 Buchholzia appendiculata | reverse complement strand
AATGACTCTAATGACTAACTCCAATGACTCTAATGATTAACTTCAATGACTCTAGTCTCTAATGACTCTAATGACTCTAATAACTCTAATAAATGTGAGTGTTGTGTGTTTCAGTGATCTGAGTAACAACATGCTTGTATCATTGAACGAGAACGCATTTGCAAACCTATCTCAACTCCACACTCTGTAAGTTTTATGAATTATCATTAATCGGTATACTTGTAAAAATGTTTTATTTTTTCTGTGGTTAACTAGTGGTACCTAGATAAAGAATTCTGTGATGTCATAATAAAAGTTCCGGATCATTTTGTTGTGATATATTTCCATGCGTGCTTTCGAGTTTCCGATTGATTTTTTATAGCAATTTGCATTATGATGATGATGATGATGATAGTGCTCTGTCTGAAGACAGGTCCTGACGATGGTTATTTGTCTTACGTATTACTGCACATGACTTATACCACCGATCCACTAGGCCAGATGAGCACAGGTGGACGGTCAAAGTCCTTCCCATACAAGCAATGGAGTGTTAACAATTTGTTCAGGTTTGCTGCTGAACAAAATCAGTCGTTGCAGGGAGGCGAACCCTCTACCTCTTCACTGCGAGGCGTGCACGCTAAACGACTGACCTATTCGGTCACTCCGAATAGGTCAATATGCTGAAATTACAATTTGAACTTTTATTAGGGTTCTAAACTGTTTTACTGATTATATATGTAATTAGTCTCTAATGAGATTATGGCACAAAGCGGTAATAATTTGCTTTGAAATGATTAATTTAGGATGTTATCAGTTTATCAATATTTCTTAATCGGGGGTCACATTGAAATTGATTAAATTAAAATGCCGATTCAGAGTGATATTGTACACTTTTAATATTATTGTCTGTATTCTACGTGTTTGACACTGAATTGGCATGTCGTTGTAGTATTTTCTCAAGTTTCTTAAGCCCATTATTTATTTAATTATTTAGTTTATTTTCAAAAACTTTTCTTAATCAGCCAGAATTACGAATCAAATAATGCGCGTGCTTTTGAACAAGTTTAAACTCTCAGAATTTTGTTGACGAATTGTTCATGTCATTTGTAGTCGCTTCCGTATCTTCGAGACTCTCGTCATATTGAAACTTTATAAATTGAAAGACATATCAAATATTCGAACGAGCGATTAAATAGTTGAGGTGCAGGTTATGTGTCTATGATATATAGTTTAAATTCTGATTATTGTTTGCTTCTTTAATTTTATTCTTGTAATTATAACAGTAATTTTAGTTGTCTGTTAATTAAATTGGAGTTCCTTATTAATATTATTATTATTATTATTATTATTTTTATTGGTTATCATTTTCAGGATTCTGAGTTACAACAAGCTGCAGTGCATACAGGAGACAACATTTGCTGGACTCAAGAGTCTGAGAGTTTTGTAAGTGCTACATTTCAATTGATTACAGTTCAATTGAACTGTACATTACAGTTGAATTGATTACAGTTCAATTGAATTGAACTGTACCATGCGACTGCGTCAACATCGTCATTTATCATCCAAGCTTCCATTGTCTACAAATTGCAGTAGAGCTTAAGAAAGTTGGTTGGACGTTGCCAAAATGTTAGCCGCTATGGGATTAGGAGAGAATTGTTGACAAGCTTGCTCACAATGGTTAAACTTTGAGCAGCATATTTTGGATTTTTACTGAAGCAAGGTTTTACAGCCGGTTACTCTTAGAGACACCAGGAGTCTCGCAGCTCTCGCTGCTTGTCGAGAACAAGGACGAACATGCTAGGTTTATTGTATCCAACAACAATGGCATCATTATAACTGCACTAATTTTAATGCATCGAAAATTTAAGCATCTTAGCTGTAATTTCTCTTGAACTTGATATTTAAATGAAATATTCCGGAACTCACTTTATTATCAGTATTCAAGCTGGACTGAGATTTACAGAGGCTATTATTAAGCAATTGGTTCATGGGCTGGAGGCAATGACTCTTAGATACATTATATTTTATTACTATGGGGTGATAAATGTTTCTGTAAACATTTTAAAAAGGTGTGGCCAAACGTAACGAATGAAGTTGACAAAAGATTAAACCTACCTTTCATGTGATTTGAACTAATAATTAAAATTAATTGACCATTTTGAAGAGCATTTCTGGTAAACTTGAAGATGTTAAAGTATACAAGAAATGATTACTTCACGAAGAGATTTATTTATGTGCGCGTGAAATGTAGCATGAAATATAATCATGATTGACATTTATTACCAATACATAGAATATGTGTCATGGTACTAAGAAGCAGAGCTCACTTTTCATTGATTCTACGGCTGGTGCTTTCATTTTAGTTGATTTTTGATACAATTACTATGAGTGTGCACTGTGGATTTATTTTGACAATTAGTGCTTTTGGCCTTTTTGATTTGAACAATTGTTTTGAATTACAGTTCTGAATGTAATTTTTGAATTGCATTCATATGAATGGATGTTTAAACTGAATTGTCGATATTTTCACACTTTCGTGCAGTAACATTTACATGTACCTATAGAATTTACATGTACCTATAGAATTTACATGTACCTATAGAATTTACATGTACTGAACTGCAAGAATGGAAACATGAGTGCAACTTAAAATTATTAAATGTATTCTACATCAATTTTTGTATACGTTGGAAGACTTAAATTTTACATTAATAAATGGAATAATTGCAGTTGTCAAAGAGCAGCATAAATCGGTTGAACTCCATGATGTAAATTGATATATTATGTAAATTTCGTGTATTATCGTAAGTTAGGGTTAGCATTGTTTCTTAGCTTATTTTCCACTGATTCTATTTGTTCACTGATGTTGTCTAGATCACTGCACGGAAATGACCTTTCATCGATTCCATTTGGAGCGTTCAACGATATGACGGCGCTCACCCACTTGTAAGTTATGCCTGTCGCTGTTTGTGTTCAATTTTGTGCACTTTGATATTGCATAGGCACTATCAGGCAGCCAAGTAGAATTCGAGTCCGAAAAATATTAATATGTGTGATAGCTTTTAAGACTGACTTTACAAAAAATGCATATTATATCATTCTTACTTCTGAATTCAGAATCATATAATTAAATAGGCAATGCTGCTGCCTTAGTAAGTGTGGTGACATTGAAATGTTCACAATAATAATGATAGAGCTCTTTTCCGAACACTTATTCGGGTGATGACTGGCAACACTGCCACCGATCAACTGTAAAATGAGCTGAGTATGAGTGATGTCCAGTACTGTTGTCTTCCTGAGGCAACGCCATACCGTAATTTTTTATTCACAAACTTTTTTACACATTAAAATTATTGTCCAAAGCTAAATAAATTATTGGATAAATTGCCAAACATTTTTTTATTTATAAATTTCATTATTCGTTTGAGCTCTGAACTTCTAGATAAAACTCAAAATGACAGGAACGAATTTGAGCAGGTGATATGAGATTCATTTTGGCATATTTCTGAACATCACATTTAGATGTATCATGATGTTGTTCTGAATATTAATGTGCTCAGGGCGCTCGGTGGTAATCCTCTATACTGTGACTGCAATCTCAAGTGGCTGTCAGACTGGATCAAGCAGGGCTACAAGGAACCTGGCATTGCCGCCTGTGTCGGACCTGAAGACATGCATAACAAACTTCTTCTTACAACTCCTTCATACAAGTTTCAATGCTACGGTTAGTAGGCCTTATTATTAGTAACTTCCATTAAATTTACGGTTAGTAGCCATAAAAGCTATTAGGTCTTTCTGTTTAGCCTATGTGATTCATAGTTTAATGTTAGGCTTTGCTTTTAGGCGCATATTTAATTATTAGTAGCTGCCTATTATGCTTTTATTTTGGATGTACGAGTAGGCCCAAGGCATAGTTGATCATAGTTTGTTAATTGTTATACCTTGCTGTTAGACCTGCAGTTGCAGTAACTGGCCTAACAGTGACTAAAAGATGATTAGGCAATAAATGTTGTGATTCTTAAACGGACGGTGATCTTAATGAATAAGCTTTGTGATTTCTTTTATTTAATGTAGTGTCTTACCTATCGATCTAGTGATGTAGCGAATTAATTATTCAAATTAATTTTACTATCAAGTACTTAGTCCTACTCTGAACAATATGGAAGAAGACTTGATGATGATTCTTTGCTGTTACTAGACAAAGCTGATCCAAAGATTCTTGCCAAGTGCAACGTCTGCTTCACGTTCCCCTGTCAGAACGGAGGTACGTGTCACCTGAGCGGCTTCAAGCAGTACACCTGTCAGTGCACACCTGGTTTCCATGGCGACCAATGTGAGAACAAGATTGATGCTTGCTTCGGGAATCCGTGTGACAACGGTGGAACGTGCAAGGTGCTGGATGACTACGGAAGATCCAGGTCTGTGGGATTCGTTTTATCTTCATAATGAACAGGGATTGAGTACTGTACATCCGGGGCATCTAAATCTGATACTGTTCCCAACTGATGTCATTGCTTTTCACTGTAACATTGAGATTATTAATTGCAAGTGATTTTGAATGCTTTCAAAGCTTTTCAAGGTATTTAATGCAAGAATATTGTTTTCATTAAATATATACAATTTCTTTATTTTATGACTGCATGTCTATCTGCATGAAAGCCTTGACAATACGTAAATTTTTTGCACTTATTTTGTTGTTAAGGAAGGACAAGAAAAAAAGCTCCTCATCATCATCATTCATTGTAGCATCTATATTTCTATCTTACAGCTGCACGTGTCCGCACGGCTTTGAGGGTGACCGCTGTGAGACGAACATTGACGATTGTCTGGGACACAAATGTCTGAACAACGCCACATGTCTGGACGGCGTCGACAAGTACTCATGCGCTTGTCTGCCTGGGTATAGCGGTAAGTAACGTTACAGCTACTTCAACGTTTAGCTAAATAGTAATTATGGAAATGTATAAACGTAGAATTATTAGAATTTGCATAACTTATGTGTGCGTTAATTTCTGCAGTCATATACTAGAAGTAGACATGTGTAATATCATAGTTATTTGTGCTTGATATATCTCGGCAGATTACCATGAGCCAATAATTCAAGCAATAAATTCTATGTTGGCTAAACAATGAACATAAATGGCACAGCATATAAAATGGCATCCGTGGTACGCCATAAATTGGTTTCTTCATCAAAGTCAAAACAGCTATGTGATGTAAGCTCATGCTAAGTTACAAAATTATTTTACTGCAACTGAGGATAGACATAATTATATTTGGCATAGAATTATTATCAAAGAATTATCACTAACGCTCCTATGTGGATTAATTTAAAGTACATTTGTTCCATCTTATTATCTTTACATTTGTTCCATCTTATTATCTCAGATTTGAATATATCTATCTCATTTAGACCAAGATTTCTATGTTATATCACTTAGAGCGTCTTTACTCTATTTAATCTATCAGGTGAGGTTTGTGAGAAGAAGATTGTATTCTGTGTGGATTACAATCCTTGCGCGGCTGCGTCTAAATGCATCTCTCTCGACACAGATTACAGGTATGTGACAAATATGTATTTGATTAATGTTGATAATATTGATAACACTCAGATATATTGCGCCTACGTACCTATCATACTTGAGTTTATGAACCAACATAGTCTTTTGTTAAAACGTTTTCTAAGTATTTCATGAGTGTGCATGATTTCTTTGATTTTTTTGTTTATTATAATCATATCATGGTTATTACCTGGTGTGTAACAAATAGAGATAACTAATGTGAACATTATATGCTTATTAGTTTAATATGATATAAATTAAATATTGTACATACAATATTTAATTATTTATGGGATTAAATCATCGCCGTATTTAATTGAAAATTTAATTAAATAATTATATCCTTAAAAAGGTATCTTTTGATAAATTGTTTCGAAGAGGTAGCATAATGGTATGGGATTTGTGAATGAAATGAAATATGATCTCTATTGCTCTAATTTCTCTGATCTTCTTCTTTTTGTCTCAATTTTTGTGTTTCTCTCTGTCTCGATCTTATTATTTTTGTCTTGAGGTCTGCCTGTTTCTCAATCTCTCGCTCTCTCCCTCTCGAACTGTGTATTCCTCGATATTTCTAGTTCTTTCTGCTTGCCTGCTTCTGTTTCTCTCTGCATCTGTGACTTAAGTTTCTCACAAAATATTCATCAGCTGCTTGTTTGTTAAATATTCATCAGCTTGTTTGTTAAATATTCACCAGCTTGTCTACGTCTCTATGAACTCACACTTGCGTATGTAGATGTGAGTGCCCCAGCGGTTTCACGGGTAAGAACTGCACGGAGAACGCTAACGACTGTCTCTCTCACATCTGTCAGAACGGCGCTTCCTGTGAGGACGGACTCAACAGCTACAGGTGCATCTGCACTCGTGGCTATGCAGGGCGCTTCTGTGAGATCCCGCCGGTGCCGACGGTTGAGTACCACCCGTCAAGTGTGTGTCAGAATCATGACTGCAAGAACGGAGCGCTGTGTATCCAACCCGTCGGCTCACCTGAGTACAGCTGCAGGTGTCCTCCAGGTTGGGAAAGCTTTTAGTGTAAAATATGGACTTGTTTTTCTTTAAATCATTCATTGATTTTAAATCATTTTTATCATATTTACTCCCGGACCACTCTCGTCACCATCTGACGCTGTCACGTGGGCCGACACGTGCCCGGGTACGTATTTTGCACCGCTGTGTGTTTTTGTGAATTATAAATTATTTGTCCATGAAAACTCTGATTGAAGGTCAACTGGCAATAAATGATTAATTGTAATGATTGCAATGAAGATGACGATGTATTGTTCTAAGGATCTTTCTAGGATCGATTTTTGAAATGTTGTTTTCTTAATCAAACATAACGTCCTACTTTTAATGTTAATTATATATTATTATTAATATTATACTAATCTTATTGCTAAACGGGTACTGTTTTAGTAATTAGTAACTTTTAATTGATAGTTTTTCAATCAGGGGGTATCTATCCTCCCTAAGGGTGGCTGCAGCATGCCACAAAGAACACAATTTTCAGGTATAATCATCCCCCAGGCACTTGATTCTCTCTTGTGTAGACCTTTCCCCTCCGAACTCAAACTTGGAGTATCCGCTCCATCCCTCTCCTGGAACAGAGGCCAGCGATTTCATTAGCTGATTTGAACCTAGTACTGGATTCAAGCTCTAAGATTGTTTCAGGGTGAAACTTCTCAAGTTTCTAGAAGCCAAATTGTCCATGTTGCCTAGTGTGGAAGTGTAATATTAAATGTAATACAGAATTATGATTTAATTTCTTCTCACTTTAATCAAAGGTTATGTAAACAATTATTTCTGTAGCCTAACAGATGCTAAATTTTTTCTGTAAATTGTTCTAAAGATTTAGGTTGAAACAGGCTCTTATATTTTAAATTTTGATTGACTCATATGATACTGATTGTCCTACTGAACAGGATTCGAAGGCAAGAAATGTGAGAAGCTGAGCAGCATCAGCCTGCACGAGAAAGACGCGTACGTCTCTCTCCCAGCCCTCCAACACAAGACACGCAACAACGTCACCCTCATCCTCTCCACACGCCAGGCCCAAGGCGTCATTCTCTACCAGGGCTTCGACGAACACGTCGCAGTTGAGATCTTCCGCGGGCGCCTGCGGGTCAGCTACAACATCGGCAACTACCCCGTCTCGACGATGTTCAGCTTTGAGCAGATCAACGACGGAGATGTTCACCAGGTGGAGCTGCTGACGGCAGGGAAGAACATGACGATGAGGGTGGATGGAGGACTGGGAAGATCGATCCTGAACGAAGGGACTCAGCTGTACATGGAGCAGGACAGTGAACCGCTGTACCTGGGAGGATTGCCGGCTGAGATCAAGGACGCCGCGTTCAAGAAGTGGCACATACGAAACACAGTCAGCTTTAACGGTAAAGAAGATAAATGTCTATTTTTTGTCGATGGAATTGATATTATATGGTTGAATTTTGTATCTCATTTAACCATTTAATTCTTTGGGTCTAATTGGTGGTTATAAATAATTTATTACTATGATTGCTGGTAATGTTTGTGACTTGACTTCCAATTTAAAGCTGTATTATCCAAATTATATATTATCCAAATGATATATATTAAATGATGATGTATAATCCAATGATGATGTATATTGATGATGATGATGTATCCAATGATGATGTATATTGATGATGATGTATATTATCCAAATGATGTATATTATCCAAATGATATTTTGTAAATAAAGTAGAATACGTTAGTATTTAAACAAGGAGGTAATATTTAAAATTAATCAATAAATTGCTCGAAGTAGCATCATGTTTACTAATAATTATTGTGGAGGTTAATTAATGGAATCAAAATGGACCAGTCCTAGTTAACTTAGTTAAGCTTATTGTTTTGTATATATATGTGCTATAGGATGCTTGAAAAAGGTGTTCATCAACGGTAGAATGTTTGACTTTACAAGCATAACGACTCAGTACAAGGTTCTGCCCGGCTGCTCTGTCACCAATGATCCTTGTGAGAGTCACCAGTGCAAGAATGGACTCTGCCACGCTCTCGACGCCATCAGATACAAGTGTGAATGTTCCAACGGATACTCCGGAACCTTCTGTGACAAGGGTATATACAAAATTTGAACCAATTTCCAAAATAATTTCCAGAAGCACTATTATAATTTTTTTTCTCTTAATTAATAAGACATTGCTGCTACCCAGAAATATCATAACAACGGATGAATCGATTGGTGAATTGATAAATCGAGTGTGCTAATGTGTTTGCTTTGTGCTATAAAGTGAACTGCAGGTGAAACAGAGGTGGGAATGCAGGACAAATATCTATGGATCACCGAATCTTATTAATGCCTGGTTTTGTTTTACAGTATTAATCGGTTAATTTTATCTATCTTTAAAACAATGCACTAGTACTTATTGATGTGTGTTGTATTATGAATCTGTTCAATCCTGCATGGGACAGTAACTCTAGAGTCTAGAGAGCACGGTGTTGCAGCCTCTGCTGTGAGTGTACATCCAATGCATGTGGAAAACACCACTAATACACTGAAATTAGGTTGAGTCGGTTTTAACAGGAAAAATAACAAGAATGAAAAGAAACATTGATGATAAGTTTTATACTCGCTGCAGCAGCTTTTTATACAAATATCTAACCAGTAACAGCATATTATTTCTAGTCTGAAAGAATGTTCAGCCTTAATGCCTAAAACAATACAACTATAGTCTTAAACAATTTCAATTATTTTCTTCAGTATTTTCAGTAGACTAAGGTTTATTCATATTTTAAAGTTTTTGGTCTCCAAACTTAATCTAATTATACGTTCATGTTTCAGCTGCAGACACGACTCACTCGGAGTCTTATAGGGACAGTGGACAAGTGTATAGAAGGAAATCTTCTCCCTCGGAGACGTCCACACCATACAGCCACACCCGATACTCATACCCCCTCGCAACATTTACCCGTCCCATGCAGGAAACCACCTGTAAGTCATTTCTGTTGTTTATTATCTTTCGTTTTCATTATTTATTTATTTATATTAATTCAGTTCAATGAGGCCACGTTTCACTCTGATACTGCCATTGTACAGCCCGGTAAAGTGTATGTTGTAAGAGGCGACTAAGGTTTAGTAGTCTCATCAAAGATGTTGCATGAGTGTAGACTGCTATCATCTACTATGGTTCTTTCATGTTCTGGAGTAGCCTATGCTTTCCACAACTATCGAATCAAAGAACCGCATATCATTATCTGAGGATGTGAAATCATTCCATTTTCCGGCAGGTGCATGCAGTCGTGAAAACCAGCCATACAGAGCCCTCGGGGACATTAGTTACAATCTATACCTGTGCTTAGCACAGACATCTTGCGAAAGCGAATAGTAGTATATAAACGGGTGACGGTGATGAATTCTGTTCAACGAGCTTACATTTATACAGGTCATAGTTTAGCATTTGACATGCGAGTACAAGAAACGAATGTTACCGGTTCAATTATTTCTGTACATACCGAGGCCGAGCAAAACATCCCTCAGCTATCGATCATCGTTTATCAGCTATCTTAATCATCTATCAAGTTTAAGTGTTTTTATTTATGGAACTCTCAACGTGTCATGCCAATTAGGTTTTGTATTTTAACTTAAAAGCACTTATGAAGGATGACCTTTTATAATGTATTTTTATTTGATTGATATTGTATATGCAATCCTGCGTTTAAAAACGACACTAAATAGATCGATGGATCAACTTCGCCCAAACGTTGCCACTCTATAACTGCTTCATCTTTGTAAAATAGTATACATAATTTCTGCCTGTTTTTAGCTCCGAAGTGTCACGGCTTGGAGTACCGTGAAGTCTACGCTGATCCCACAGCACCAAGCTGTTCCACCAAGGGCAAGGTCAAGCACCGTCGGTGCAACGGGTCGTGCGGGGGCGGCACCTGTTGTCAGCCGAAGAAAACAAAGACTCGTCGTGTTCGTCTGCACTGCACCAACGGCACCGTCTACATGCACACGATGCCGATTGTGCGCAAGTGCAAGTGTAGACAGTGCACCTGATCACTGCTAAGTGCGTGAGACCGTTTTCTTTGTTTGTTTGTTGTTTATACCTGGCGGTTGAAAGACTGAAGTTGTCTCGGAATTTTGCAAGTTGGCGAGTCATTCGATTGGCATTTTCGTCGTTGCGACTGGCTTCGACAGCCGGTTTACACCGGCTTCGACTGGTTTGCGCCAGAGTCGACAGATGGCCGTAGCTAGTAAGTCGATGGCGACCGAAGCCCGATTGATGTGCGATTAATTTGAAGAAAACAGTTTCTTGTGCCGTGGCAAATCACGACACCAATCAAGATGGCCGCCGTAGTTGAGAATCTAATATAATGTCTAGATTCAAGAGTCGTTATTGAGCATCAAGTAATAAGCACCAAATTCTCAACATTTATTATTGTCAATGTAACTGTTAGACCTCAAAACAAATCTGAATCTCTCTTCAATTACATGGTTCGCTATCGATCGCAATTCAGTTGCAATTGATTAATATGGGTGCGCGATTAATCCCCATCTTATATCATAATGGGCAGTAACGGACCGCTTTGAATCTCTAAATTTATTCTATCTTTGCTGCCCAAGCGAGGTTCATTACAGTCCAATTTCAATTCAGTTGCTGTCAGCTATACTGTTATAACTTTACATTGATGATGATGCAGAACCATTCTTTCCATCCTGTTGCTGATTGGTTTTTCGAGTTGCAAAGAGTGGAAATTGTTTCAAACAACTAAACATGAATGATCCAATCCAATAATCCAGTCCAATGGCCCATTCCAAAGACCCAGTCCAATGGCCCAATCCAATGTCCCAATGAATGAAAGGCAGAATTGAACTGTTTAGGAGTAAATGATGAAATAAGAATTTATTTGTGTTCTTTATTTATTTGTGCACCCCCATGTTCACATTTCAGTGACGGTCTTCAGCTGTAATTAAAGTAGAGTTGAAACTGTCTGTACAGAGCTAACAATAAGCAGGAGTTGTACAAAACTGAGCAGAGTACAAAACTGAGCAGAGTACAAAACTGAGCAGAGTACAAAATGAACAGAGTACAAAACTGTAAACAGAGTACAAACTGTAAACAGAGTACAAACTGTAAACAGAGTACAAACTGTAAACAGAGTACAAACTCTGAGCAGTTCAGCGGTGACAGAGTACAAGTGATCTGTATTGGAATGTCTTGGATAAATGTTGTGTATCGTAAGAATTGCTCTACTTGATCGTTGTTCTTGTCTTCTCTTATGAACAGTAGTTTTAAATCTCGCTCTTTTTTATCTTAAACTCGTACACGTTTAAAATGGAATATTTTGGTCACATTGATATTACTTTTCTTTCGTGCTATGAATTGTGGATTCTGGTTTTGTAGATACTGATTTCCTGTGTATTGTAATTTTTATACCGTTATGTTTCATTTGTGCTTTGGTCGGTTGGTTGTAAGTCAGTTGGATGTTTCACTGTGAACGCTTACACTCATCATAATAGGATCAGAAATCTCATACTGAACTTGTAAAAACTTAATCACATTAATCTCTAACAGCATCTCGGCCTCGTTAGGCCAAACACTTATGTAAAATTATTTTTTCAATGAATTCGATTAAACTTAAAATATGCTAAAAGCTTTATTTTGTCAAATTTCTGATGCAGATTTGACTGAATGTTCACGTAAGAGAACTAAGTCCTGGATTTTTGCTACTTTTGTTTTATCTAGATATCGCTGTGTTCATTGTGTACATAATAATATAGCTGTTACGAATTGAAAATACAACAAAACAAAAATCTCTTCAACATTTTATAATTTTTGTATTTTGCCTCGTTTCATCCTATTTTTATCAAAAGGGTTAAACAGAATTAGACTGCCATGTAAATATACCAATATTGTAACTAGATCATTGTCAGGTAAATAGGCCACTGACAAGTAAATCACTGTTAGGTAAATAGGTCACTGACAAGTAGTTCACTGTCAGGTAAATATGTCACTGTCAAGTAGGTCACTGTCAGGTAAGTAGGTCACAGTCAAGAGCACTTTGTCAAGGCATTAATTAAGCTGTCCATTGCTACCTCAATTTTATCATTTTGTACTTGTATAATAAGCAACGCTCGCCAGTCAATCTGGTTCGCCCAGGGTACAACTTACAAAACAGATCCGCTGTCAACACCTGGTAATCCATACTATTTGATGACAAAGTAAGCTGGAATAAATGCTATAGAAGTTTGATATTATATATCAATCAAAAATAGTACAATCCTTGACGAAATATGTTTTTGAACTTGATCGTAAATATGGATCCCTGAAAAATATTCTGCGTTTTCTTCTCATGCTAAACGTAATTACAGTTAAAGGCGTAATTTAGCACACAAGAATTGCAGCAGCTGAAGTGTATGGAGTGTATTTGTGTGACTTGGTAACAAATGCTAGGTTTAATTCATTATTTGAGCTTAATTCAGATAATTTAAATGCTTTTGCATTAGAATTGTATCTTTTTATGCACTATTTACTAGTACAGCCTATTAAGCATAACAAACTAAAACTGACAAATTCTTCCACAAAAAAAAAGTTTTGCGAATTCACAAATAACTTTAAAAAGCATGTAAAAAGGAAAAGAAAAGCAGCTTTCACGAGTGTAAACCTAGCATTTGTTACCGTATTATTGTATATGTATATATTTGAGCATAAATAATTGAGAATACATTACTGCAGACAGAATGTTAATTTAATATTATTGTTTGATACATACTGTATATCTGTATCTCTGTTGATATATAGTGTGCATGTATATTTATGTAGTATGTGTGTGATTAGATGGAGCCACTGTTTTTACATGACTAAATATTAAAGTATTTACATGTCGTTTTGCGTGTTTAATCTCGGCTTTGACTGATTCACATAGAAATATTATATAACTGTATTCAAACTATCATTGAACCAAATTCTAGATTTGTTCAATTCCTTGTACATCTCTCTCTCTCTCTCTCCCTCTCTCCCTCTCTCTCTCTCTCTCTCTTTGTTTGACTGCTGTCCATCTTTCTCCCTACCAGTTTCTCAGCCCGTTTAACTTCGATACCTACATAAATTTCAAGCTTACATATTTTGAGCAACGTCTAATGTATTTTAGCAGCATTGTAAAATGTATTATTCTACTAAGACGATTAATCTCAAAGCACTCCCAAATCAGCAATCAGCAAAGTACTGCTGAAGACACCTAGCGACTAGAGTCAAAGTTTTATTTCAAACATTAATCTGCACATTACAATTATATGTTCGTTTAGTTTACAATATACACTATACAGTACAATACACAGTTTATACACAAGCAGTGCATTTGAAAGATCATATATGTACAGAGTATGCGTAATACATATATACATCAATTACATTTACCAGTAAGTGTTGATCTATATAGAACAATACACCAGGCATTGTTCTTTTCAGCAATAATACAGAAGCAAATAACAAAAAACATCTGATATTGTAAGGGGCTGCCAGTCTTTATCTTCATGCTCTCAGGACAATGTACAATGACTTCTGGTAAAATGTCCCAAGTTCAAATTCTACACAGTCATAAATAGCCGTGGTCTAAAGTCATTGTAAACATTTGGATACAAACGTGATACTATGCAGAGCTAAGCGTAGAACCTACGTTCGTAACCAGCTCGTAGAGAAACACATCACTACGGTAAATGAAGAAATACTACTCACACACACACACCTCTCCAGATCGCTTTCCTGTGTACCCGCATGCAGTTGAAAAATAGGTCACGCAGCTATAGTAAGAAATAGTACCGCTATAGTCAAAATTAATTAATTGCTGCCTTAACCCTAACCCCTAACCCTACTTTGAACCCTATAAACCCTACTTTGAACCCTATAAATCCTACTGTGAACCCTATAAACCCTACTTTGAACCCTATAAACCCTACTTTGAACCCTATAAACCCTACTTTGAACCCTATAAAC